>CAUYUJ010014342.1:243086-244656 GCA_963575745.1 Prorocentrum cordatum | reverse complement strand
CGACTATGACTATGACTACGACTACTACTACTACTACTACTACTACTACTACTACTACTACGACTACGACTACTACTACTACGATTATGGCTACGACTACTACTATGGCTACTACTACTACGACTACTACTACCACTTCTACGACTACTACTACTACTACTACTACTACTACTACTACTACGGCTACTACTACTACCAATATGTTTAGTACCACTACTACTATTTACAATAATACTACTACTACGACGACTACCACCATTACTACGCTTACTACTACTACTACTACTACTACTACTACTACTGCTGCTGCTGTTGCTGCTGCTGCTGCTGCGGCTACTACTACCACTCCTACTACTACTACTACTACTACTACTACTACTACTACTACTACTACTACCACGACTACTACTAGTACGACTACGACTACGACTACTACTACTACTACTACTACTACGACGACGACGACGACTACTACTACTACTACTACTACTACTACTACTACTACGACTACGACTACTACTACTACTATTGCGACTGCTCCTACTCCTACTCGTTCTTACATTCCTATTCCTGCTCCTACTCCTACTCCTACTCCTACGCCTACTACTGCTACTACGACTAATATTCCGGCTCCTACGCCTAAGAAAACTACTACATGTACCACCACTACTACTACTACTACTACTACTACTACTACTACTACTACTACTACTACTACTACTTCTACTACGACTACTCGACTACTACTACTACTACTACTACTACTACTACTACTACTACTACGACTACGACTACTACTACTACTACTACTACTACTACTACTACGACTACGACTACGACTACGACTACGACTACAACGACTACTACTACTACTACTACTACCGAACATTGTTCTGTACAACTAGACGACTAATACTACTACTACCTACTCCTTCCAACTACTACTACTACTACTACTACTACTACTACTACTACTACTACTACTACTACTACTACTACTACCACTACCACTACTACTACTACTACTACTACTACTACTACTACTAATAATAATAATAATAATACTACTAGTACGCCTACTACTGCTGCTACTACTATTACTGCTCCTGCTCCTACTCCTACCCCTACTCAGATTCCAATACCTACTCCTACTCCGACTCCTACTCCTACGACTACTACTACTACTACTACTACTACTACTGCTACTACTACTACGACTACTACTACTACTACTACTACTACTACTACTACTACTATTACTACTACTACTACTACTACTACGACTCCTACTTCTACGACCACGATCACTTCTACCACTACTACCAAAACCACGAGTATTAAAACTACGACTACTACTACCACTACCACTACCACTACTCCGACGACTACCACTACTACTATTTCTACGACTACTACTACCACTGCGGCTACTACGACTTCTTTGCACGTATACGTTTATATGTATACAAATGTGCGTATATATATGTATATGTATACAAAGTGTGACCCTGTACCGTATATATGTATGTGAATATACATGCCTACAGACGTAATACGCCTGTACAAGTAT
>CAUYUJ010014342.1:185586-233086 GCA_963575745.1 Prorocentrum cordatum | reverse complement strand
TCTTCGTCTTTCACACCTTTCAAGGCGGTCCAAGAAGCCCCCAAGATCACCCCAAGACGGCCCGAGAGACCCTCAAGACCGCTCAAAGACGGCCCAAGAGCGCTCCAAGAAGGCCCAACAAACCCTCAAGAACTCTTTTTCGGAGCCCAGGAGGGCTCCAAATCGGTCCAAGAGGGGCCCGAGAAGCCCTCCAGACGGTCCAAGAGAGCCGGGAGACGCCGAAATATCACTCCCAAACGCCTACGATGGCCTCAAGACGGCCCAACAGGCCTTCAAGACGCCCCAAGAGGTCCCTAAGAGGTCCCTAAGCGGCGTCCCAAGAGGGCTCCCACAAGCAAAAATCGTCTCATTCCCTTAGGAAAGCGTGCATTTTTAACATATCCGCCTCTTCGTCTTTCACACCTTTCAAGGCGGTCCAAGAGGCCCCCAAGATCACCCCAAGACGGCCCGAGAGACCCTCTAGACCGCTCAAAGACGGCCCAAGAGCGCTCCAAGAAGCCCAACAAACCCTCAAGAACTCTTTTTCGGAGCCCAGGAGGGCTCCAAATCGGTCCAAGAGGGGCCCGAGAAGCCCTCCAGACGGTCCAAGAGAGCCCGGAGACGCCGAAATATCACCCCCAAGCGCCTACGATGGCCTCAAGACGGCCCAACAGGCCTTCAAGACGCCCCAAGAGGTCCCTAAGCGGCGTCCCAAGAGGGCTCCCACAAGCAAAAATCGTCTCATTCCCTGAGGAAAGCGTGCATTTTTAACATATCCGCCTCTTCGTCTTTCACACCTTTCAAGGCGGTCCAAGAGGCCCCCAAGATCACCCCAAGACGGCCCGAGAGACCCTCAAGACCGCTCAAAGACGGCCCAAGAGCGCTCCAAGAAGGCCCAAGAAACCCTCAAGACGGTCCAAGAGGCCTCAACACGGCCCCATGATTGAGGTCCACAGGGGCAACCTGAACGGAAATTTTGAGCCTCCCGCCCAAACACGCCCCCGAAATGCCCCTACAAGCCCCCAAGTAGCCCCACGAAGCCCCCAAGAGAGCCCCAAGAGGCCCCCAACAGGCCGCAAGAAAGCCCCAAGAGGCCCCCAAGAGACCCCCAGGAAGCTCCCAGGAGGCCCCCAAGAGGCCAGGCAGACCCCCCCAAGAGACCACCAAGAGGGCCCACCCAGAGCCATCCACGAGGCCTCCCAAAGTTCCCAAGAAGCTCCCATGAAGCTTCCAAGGGCTCCCAAGACCCCCCAAGAACCCGCGATGGCACAATACGGGCCGGCGGAATGAGCGAAGCGATTCAATAAATAAGGGAGGAAGGAGAAATGAGGGAGATAGGAGGGAGGAGGTAGGATACGAGAAGAGAAGGAGGAGAGGGGAGGAGCGGGAGGAAGAGGAGGCAGAAGGAGGGAGGGAGGGGGGAGGATAGATAGAGGAGCAGGGAGGACGAGGAGCTCCCAGATCAGGAGGGGCGACGGAAAGAGGGCTGGGCGGCGGCAGCTTCGTGCGCCCGCCGGGGGCCTTCATCGGTCGCACCCCGCCCCCGCGGGGGCGGCCGCCCCCCCCCCCCACGGAGGGGCCGGCCCCGGGTCCAGACCGGATCCGAGCCAAGTCTGCTGCGGCGCGGTCGTGGCGCCTCCGTCGTCGCTCCACCGGGGCCGACCCCATCCGATCCCGCTCCTCCCCCCCTTCTCTCAGCGCCGCCCTTCCCTCGTGCCTGGGAGGCCCTCGCTCCTCCTCGTCGTCCTCTTCTTCCTCCCCCTCCTCTCCCCCTCCACCCTGAGTCCTTGCAAACAACTCCTCCTTGTCGCACCCCCAGACGTACGGGCAGGGCGGGCTGGGCGTGTCGCCTGAGGACTCCTCACCACGTATGATCCTGCAGCTTAAGAATTGCAACATACGGATGGTGCTCTGGCCTCCGCGCCGCGCACACTCGTTGTCTCCCCAATTAGGCTTGCCTAAGGAGTTCTTACTTGGTGAAGAGTTGGTGCCTACTCATATTGCGTTGCCCGTTGCTCGGAGGTTCCCTGGGTTCCCCGGGTTCCCCAGGTTCCCCGCCCCTGGTGCCTCCTATTGTTTCTTTGCCCGTTTCTCGGAGATTCCCAGGGGTCCCCAGGTTCTCCGGGATCCCAGCCCCCCCGGTGCCTTCACTTGTTACGTTGCCCGTTCCCCAGGGGTTCCCTGGGTTCCCCCCGCCCATGCCAAGCAATGCCAAGCAATGGCAGGCAATGCCAAGCAACACAAAGCAATGTCAAGCAATGCAAAGCAATGTCAAGCAACATCAAGCAATGCCAAGCAATGCCAAGAGATGCCAAGCAATGTCAAGCAATGCCACGCAATGCCAGGCAACACAAAGCAATGTCAAGCAACATCTAGCAATGCTAAACAATGACAAGAGATGCCAAGAGATGCCAAGCAATGTCAAGAGATGCCAAGCAATGGCAAGCAATGACGTTCCCTCTTTTCTGCAGGACGTGTTACGAACGTACAGGGCAAGATGTTGCACCGATCAAGGCATCAATCAAAAAACATCGGGCCAACGAGCGGAATCAGGTGGCATTGATTTGCCCACGCGCTCCTTCACAAAAAACAGACTCAGACACAAGTGACCATGGGACACCGCGAGACACCACGGGACATCACTATCGATATCAGTATCGATCTCGCTATCCATCGATCTCACTGTCAATCCTACTATCGACCTCACTGTCAATATTCCTGAACTGGCCGCTCTCACGATCTATCGATAGCATTATCGAACTCACTACGGAACACACTATGGATAGCATGAGCGATCTCGCTCTCGACTTATCTACCGATATCACTATCGAGCTCGGTCTCTACCAACGAATGTTATATATATATAAATATTTATATATGTGGATATGTAACTATCTGTAAATCGATATACAAAACTTACGTATGTGTATATATATATATAAATATGTATATATCGGTATCACTACCGAGGGGACACCACGAGACACCACGAGAGGTCACTCTTGATCGCACTATCGACCTCATGACCTATCAATAGCACCCCCGAACCTCCAATCCATCAACCTCATTATCGAACTCACGGTCGATCCCACCATCTACCTAGCAGTCTCTCTATCAGCCGGTCTCACTACCGAAATGACGCACTGTGGCGCGACAGATGGTCGAAAGATTAACTGCGGTGCGATGATGGTGATGACGATAGGGGTGATGGTGATAGCAATCGTGTTGATACTTAGCTGTGATGATGTTGGCGATAATGGCTATGCTGATTATGATCATGATGACGATGTTCACGGTACAGCAATCGATATTGTCAACGCGCCTTGCTCTGACGAGAACTTGCCTATGGTCAAGGAGCGTCGGCGCGGCCAGGCTGCTCACAGAGAACTGCGGGAGACGCGTGCGAGAGCCAAGCTCAGCGTGTGGGCGCTGAGGCCGGGAGTGCGCTGGAAGAGCCTGGCGTTACCACTCGAATGTTTTAGCTACCTACAGACCTGTCGATGTCACCATCGATCTCCCTCTATCACTCGATCTCACTATCTGTCGATCGGAACCGACTTCACAAACGGCGTCACTATCGATCGCACTATCGATTTAATTATCGATTCTACGATCGATCTCCCAATCGACACCACGAGACACCACGGGACACCGCCCCACGGAACACCACGGGACACCACGGGACACTATGGGACACCATGGGACACACCGCGCCACGGGACACCCACGGGACACCACGGAACATAGGCGGGACACCCGCGGGCCACCCCAGAGCCACCACCGGCCAAACAGGGAGCGTTCAGTCCACTGGTAGAGCTCGTTCATCCTTTCGCCGTTCGGTGCATCAGCTACCTCATCCTCCCCCTCCTGCTGATCCTCCTTTTCAGGCTCCCACCCCGCCTCCGATTCCTCGAGGACAACCGGGAAGTCCGCGGCGACCGTGGCTGTTTAGGACTGATAAACCTGAGTTCGTAGCTGGAAATGGTGAACCTCACTTCTTCCAAACATGTCGGCGCTTTCGGTGACCCCCCCACGGCTCCATTACTATCACTCCAGAATGAAAACGCAGGCTCATGATTCAGGAAAGACGAACCAGTGTTGGTTGTCGCAGAATGCATCTTGAAACGCGCCACCACCACCCCCCAGCGCGTCTGATTACCATCATGGAATAGCCCCCAGTCGTTGATTATTATTTGAAGAAGTCAAAGCGGTCCCAGAATCTGTGGAGAACCCAGGTTCGAGGGGAAACTATTAGTTACTACTCTCAAACACCCCCCCCCCGCGCTCGATCTTTATTAAAGGGTTTCTCAGATAGCGAACCGGGATCAACTTTCGAAAATGATGCATTCCACTCGGCAGACCGGGGATTGGGGGAAACCTAGCAGTTTCTATCATTCCAAAATGATCAAACTGATTTAAGTGTTGTGGGGTTCCCAAGATGTTCCCCGCGGAACATTGCAAGCCCAGGCTTATCTTGTCCCAAACGAAACATTACAGACCCCAATTATTAATGTGCCCCGAAAACTGTAAACACGAGTTGATGATGTTCCAGGAAGGATATGGTGAACCCCAGCGAATACTCCACCGGACTTCTAAACCCAAGCTGGTGTCTTCTTGGGGATCATCCTGGATTCCTCATAAACCGTATCCTCCTGGCGAATGCCGCCATCATCGTCATCATAACTGAAACTATCGATATATACAGTCTTCGTGCTGCGTTAATGAACGCAGAATACTGAGCGATAATATTTTCTGGCAGCAGCGAGCCTCGGCCACCTAAACCCAAGAAACGGCCCGATAACCAGAATCCCATCCTGAGACCGAGGTGGCCCTTACTTCAGCGCCTTGGCTCTGTCACCATCCTCATATACACACTTGCGTCCTCGTCCGCTTCAAGCGTCAACGCGTATGTCCCAGACGGAGGCGTCGCCGGTTCCGATGCCGCCTTGTGAAAACGAATCGCAGGAATCTCCATCCTCCTCCTCCTCCTCCTCCTCCTCCTCCTCCTCCCCCTCGTCCTCCTCCTCATTCTGCTCCTCCTCCATCTCGTCCCCCACTTCCTCCACCTCATCGGCACTGGCCCTCCTCCTATTCATCCTTCGCCTCCTCCTCCTCCTCCTCCTCCTTCTCCTTCTCCTCCTCCTCCTCTTCTTCCTCCTCTGGCTCATCTCCCTCATCCTCCTCCTTCCCCTCATCGCTCCCCGCATCTCCCGTGAATCACAAGACTCAAGCGGTGCTACGTAGGCCTGGGACGTCGTCCGGCTCCGAGTCCGAGTCTGACGCCTTCGCCCAGGCGGTGGCAGAAGCAGGGCAAGATAGAAGGGGCAGGGAAGAGAGCAGGGAAGAGGATAGGGAGGAAGGGGCAACCCGGGCGCGCTCGATCCACGTGCGAAGTCCTACCAGTCCCGCACCTCGGCCGTCCGGCCGCACGGCCGCAGGCGCGGCAGGGGCGCCCTGGCACGCCGTCCGAGGTGGAGGGGAAGTCTAGGTCGCCTAGCTCTCGTACCAGATGCCTCACAAGCAGGGTGCCACTGCCAACGCGCACGGGCAAACCTGTCCTGACATGAACTTTTTTGGTTCGCGGCTCCAAGGCGAGGGACAAGGAGCGGGCACAACGTCCGGGGCGAGGTACGATGCAAATTGGCCGCAGTGGCGTATGCACCTGCCAGGGACAAAATGCCCCCCATTGAGACGCAGACAGCGTCGGCAAGTGACCGGCCCAGACATCCCGGCAGGTGGGGCAGCGGGACGGGGGGGAGAAGTCGCCCTTGCGGCGCCAAGCTCCAGCCGAACCACATTCGGAAGCGAGGCCAGGACGGACGGCGAGGCACTGTAAAGCTGCAGGCAGAACGAGGATCCGAATGTACGCGAAGCGCGTGAAAGCTAACACCTGCACAAGAACGTGCAGCATGACCACGATAATGTGTAAAATGGGCCAGCTCTCCAAACGTCCAAACGGGATATACCTATGGACGCGCCCCCCGAACGTTCACAAGCCTGTTCCTGGTTACCCTCATCACTCAGCTCTTTTGTATTTCTTCAGATTTCTTCCATTCGCCCTCGCGTTCAGCGTCATACTCATCAGCATAACCGTCACCATCGCCATCACCAACACCACCATCACAGCATCATCGTCGTCACCATCATCACCATCATCCGCAGCATCATCGGAAAGAGCAGCATCACCAAAACCAGCATCATCAAGATTGCAGCCATCATCGTCAACAGCATCGCAAGCATCAGCTTAGGCATCATCAACGACCTCGATCGACATCAGCATCAACACCAGCATCATTAACTATCAACAGCATCACCACCATCACCACCACCATCAACGTAATCACTGGCATCTGCATCGTAATATAATGCGTTCGAAGACCCGCCCGAATGCATTGTTTGAGGATGCTTCGGGCGAGACGCTCACTTCAGAACAACAGCACTGCAACACCATTGGTGTTCCAAGGCAGTCGATTATTGAACTGTCTTGGGGGTCCTCCAAAAGAAACCAGTAAGCATCTCGTGTGTTTGAGGATGTCACAGGCGAGAGCGCTAGGCGATTTCGACATCTCCACTGCACACGGACATCTCGAAAGAGAGCGCGTCTTGAAACTGATTTCTCGACATACAACTTGTTCGAGGATGTCCCATGCGAGGGCCAAATTTTCGAAGAGCCGAAGAATTTTCCAGCGAGTGTAGCATCCCCACGCTGCGAGGATGTCTCGGGCGAGATGCCCTCCGCGCCTGCGCCGTCGCTCCTCCCCTGGACCTCTGCATTTGATAAGCGTGGCCTCTCCGCGCCTGCGCGCAACGTCCATCGCGCGACTTCTCGAATATTGGCGGGGTTCCCGTCGCCCGCCAAGTCGCGAATCACGGGGGATCCCAGCCGCCACTCCTGCCCTGAACCCTTGCACCGCAAGCCCCCGTCCCCCGGGCCAGTGATTAACGTCAACGCGCGACTCCTCGAGTCTGAGCGCATCATGTTTATGCCACAACCCCAACCTCAGAGGTCTCGCGAGCCCTCGCTGTGCCCGCCGCGCGGGGTAGGGGAGGGCTTCGCGCGTGCAAGCGCAAGACGCCATGCGCAAGGCGACAACCCTCTGGCGGTGAGCATCGCACGTCAGCTTCCAGCCCTCTGGCCGCGAAGCTGGTGACAAGCCAAAACTGAGCGCGACGCAAGTGCAAGCCCGCGACGTGCGGGACACTCACAAACTTGGCAAGTGCTGAGCGCGGAACAACGCCGAGCAACTGACGCAGTCCAACTACTTCGGCACATCTCCATTGCCCGTCCCCTTCAGTTCGAAGGCAAGCCCCAGGAGTTTACGAGCGGCCATGAATCGGGAAGCGCGATCGTCGTCGATCACGAGCCCTGCTTCCTCCTGCCACTTTCGGCGAGCCTCGGCATGCAGATGGCCTCGTTCACCAGGCGGTGCCGATCCGCCACCAGGACCCATCGGACTAGGCCCTGCTTCTCCTCCATCTGGCATTCGGTCGCGAAGCGCTGAGTGGCTTGGAATGACTCCTTCATGGGGGCCAGCATGTCGATCTGGGACTGCCAGCACGGTGAGCCCACAATCCACCGCGAAAGAAAAGACAACTGTAAACCTCAACCACGCGAGGCGCGATTGCGGCGTCGTCTTTCCCCCCCAAAAGAAGGCGCAGCACGGAGGCCCGTCGGACAGCCAACCCACTCCACAATGGCAGTGCCCCGCTCGACGCCGCACCTCCAAAACTGCATTACAGACGCGCAGCAGCAACGCCTGCTTGCGAGCCTGAATTTCAGATTCAGCATCCACGCACGGGCTGCCATCAGCCCCGTTGACTGCGGCAGGCGCACAGGAACTGATGGGAGCAGTGCGGTCGGATATCTTGTAGCATTTGCGCGGGTCGCTAGGACTCGCCGCCTCGTCAACCTCGTCGGCTGAGTCAACCGCAATACGTCGGCGATCTATTCGCGTAGCCCACCTCGCCGCTTTGCCGGACGGACGCGCCTGCGCCTGGGCAGCAGGGGCCATGCTCATGGGTGCCGATCATTCGCCTGGCCGCGTCGATCGGAGCAATGGCCCCTGCCACCTGCTGGATTTTAACCATCCCCCCCTGGGAGAAAGCGAGGCACCTTTTCGTAGCAGAACCGTTGGGGAAACCCTGCGCGACGGCTATTACGGCTCTCCCTTGGCAATCGTAGTTGTAGTGGTAGTAGCAGTAGTAGTAGTAGTAGTAGTAGTAGTAGTAGTAGTAGTAGTAGTAGTAGTAGTCGAAGCACCAGTAGTGGTAGTAGTAGTAGTAGTAGTAGTAGTAGTAGTAGTAGAAGAGTGGTGGTGAGGGTAGTAGTCGTAGTAGTAGTAGTAGTAGTAGTAGTAGTAGTAGTAGTAGTAGTAGTAGTAGTAGTAGTAGTAGTAGTAGTAGTAGTAGTAGTAGTAGTAGTAGTACGAGTAAAGTAGTAGCAGTAGTAATAGAAATCGTAGTAGTAGCAGTACTAGTAGTAGTAGTAGTAGTAGTAGTAGTAGTAGTAGTAGTAGTAGTAGTAGCAGTAGTAGTAATAGTAGTAGTAGTAGTAGTAGTAGTAGTAGTAGTAGTAGTAAGTAGTCGTAGTCGTCGTCGTACTCGTAGTAGTAGTAGTAGTAGTAGTAGTAGTAGTAGTAGTAGTAGTAGTAGTAGTAGTAGTAGTAGTAGTAGTAGTAGTAGTAGTAGTAGTAGAAGTAGTAGGAGTAGTAGTAGTAGCAACAAGAATAATAATAGTAATGGTCGTCGTCGTCGTAGTAGTCGTAGTAGTCGTAGTGGTCGTAGTAGTCGTAGTAGTCGTAGTCGTAGTCGTAGTCGTAGTAGTAGTAGTAACAGTAGTAGTAGTAGTAATAGTAGTAGTAGTAGTCGTAGTAGTAGTAGTCGTCGTAGTAGTAGTAGTAGGAGTAGCAGCAGTAATAGTAATAGTAGAAGTAGCAGTAGTAGTAGTAGTGGTAGTAGTAGTAGTAGTAGCAGTAGTAGTAGTGATAGTAGTAGTAGTAGTAGCAGCAGTAGTAGTAGTAGTGGTAGTAGTAGTCGTAGTCGTAGTAGTCGTAGTCGTAGTAGTCGTCGTCCAGCGGAGAGCCTGCGTCCAGATTGGCAGCAATCAGACGCATCGTTGTTTTCACCCGCACCTGAACCATGAAGGCATCGCTGAACACAGTCGTGATTGGCCTGCCGCTTCCGATCGTCAATTTGGGTCAGCCCTAAGTTGCGTTCGGCACTTTGGACACTCTCTTCGGGAAATGGCGTCCGACAAGCACTGAATTCTCAATAACGCGCCGATCATCCCCCCCGGTAGTTTCAGTTGACAGTACCGTGCTCTTATGGGGCCAATGCGCCGACGCGGGCAGCAGTAGCAAATCGAAGAGCTTCATCTAGTCGTCCTGTCATGAAGAACGTCACCGCGCTGCGGGTCCAAATTTTGAAACCCACGCGCCTGGTGTCCGTGAACGCGTGCAAGAAACAGTGACGGGGAGAGGATGGCACTATCTCGTGAAACTAATCTACACAGCTTCGCCACTGCGTCCTGCCCCTCGTAGATGTCGCCACTGAGCTATACCCTGGTTCTGGCGAGGATGGTGCGAAAGGCACGGGTGCTGTGTACGATACGAATTCGTCTGTGCGCATCTGCTTCTTGAAAGTCACGAGACTCCAGGGGAATCGTGCCGTCCCCCAAGGCTCGGCGCTCCAACGCAACGATAGTAGTTACATGGCGAAGGCTAGCACAAGGAGGAGTAAGATACGTGACTTACTGCGCATGCTGCGCGGGGGCTTGCGACCCCACGGACTCCTAAAAAGTCGCCTGGAACCACTTGAACCAAAGCCTTCTAAGCGCGTTTTTCCGCATCTGCCCCGTCGCGACTCACGGACGAATCTCGCCACCACCACCCCCATGGCCCCCAGCCCCCCCTTGATGAATAATTCCCCTCCGGGCCGGGAGAACAGCCTCCATCGCGCGACCTTTTCTGGCCGAAGCACGCTTCCCGTCATCCGCCACGAGTGGGCCACGAGCGAGGCCCGAGCTGCGGGAGCGTGCCTCGAAGCGGAGAGGCGCGCGGCGCACACCAGCACATGGGCAAACCCCGACACCCGCCGCCGTTGTTGAAAATCAAGCTCACTTCGTTTCGCGCATGGCGCCCCGCGGTGCGCGGTTATTCTCGCGCCATTACGCCGCCCCCTTGGAGAAGGGCAACCATTCTGGCCCAGACCGCGACGCGCGAAGCGCGATTGTCCTCGCGTCCCCGCTGGCACCCTATGAGAGCGTAACCCACAACTCGGGCCGAAAACGTCCACCAAATATAATATGTCAGAGCAAGTCGCGACAACGGCAGCACTTCCTGGGGCTTTCGTCTTCAAAGACCATCCTGGAAGCTTCTCGTCCCCACGGCTGGATCCGCCTCGAAATACCGGTCAGGATGGGCCAAGGGACGAGCTTCGTGGATCGATTCCGAACGGATTTGGGCAGGGCGGGATAGTCGCCGTTGACTCAACTGGCCTTCCGGCGACGAAACCATATCGCCGGCGACGACATCGACAGCGGCGGCGGCGGCGGCGGCTCGATCCTCGAACCTCGACCTTCAATCCTCGAACCTTGGACCTTGATGATGGCGTCTTGACACGTGTTGGGGCAACATTTCCAAGCCCCTCTGCCTGCTCATCGTCAGCAGTCGAATGTTATCCAGCGTGGACCACAAGCAGTAGACTCCCGCACCCCCGACGAGAAATCTATGCGTTGCAAGCTATGTCGTGCGGTTTGTGCGTGATGACATTGATTTATTCGGCCTGGCTATCCCCAAAGAGCTGCCTTACCCCCACAGCGGTAGCCTGCCATGAAACCTATTGCAGGTACTTTCCTCCTCATCATCATCATTATCTTCCTTCGTTTCCTACTCCTCCCCCCTCCTCATCATCTCTCCTCCTCCCTTCGCCCTCCGCCTCTCCAATCCCCACCCTCCCCTTCCTCTCTCCTCCCCCTCCTCCCCTCCTCCCCTCCTCCCCCCCCCTCTCCTCGATCCTCCCACTCCTCCCCCCCCTCCTCCCGCTCCTCGCAGAGCCGCGACGAACGGGCGGAGGCCTCCATGCCGTCGAAGCCGAAGTCCGTCGCCTGGCCGCCCCCCACAGGCGGCATCCCCCGCCCTCCTCCTGGCGGCCACGGGCGCCCGCCAGAAAAAAACGCCGTCCCGCTCTGGCCGCTGCTGTTCCTCCTCGTCCTCCTCCTCCTCCTCCTCCTCCTCCTCCTCCTCCTCCTCCTCCTCCTCCTCCTCCTTCTTGCGCAAGACCTGAGTCAATGAATTGACGGCAGATGCTAACCATCCGTTGCATTGCAAACATTGCTTCTTCTAATGCCAGGGCCTCGGACGTGAACGAAGACACCGGATCTTGGATAGACGCCCAAGCCGATATCACTGGCACCGCCGTTGTGCGTGACCCTCGGCGCGTCACCGCCTCGATGCACCATGCTGCTGCGGAACACTGGCCGGCACGTGTGCCCTCATCAGTGTGCACTATCAAGTTCGAGCTGGCGAGACCAGCTTCTGGCAGCGGGCCACGCTGGAACCATGATGTCCTCTCGTCCATGGTATAACTGACTAGGTAATCGGCGCGCACGTTCTAAGCCCGCTTGTGCCACAAGACGACGTCGTCCACATCGCATGCCGGGCGTCACCCTCCCCGTTAGAGTATGGACGATGCTGCGCGCCATGCGCTCGAATACTGGATCCAAGACCAGTGTAGCCTCCTTCTCCTTCCTCCCTTCTCCTCCCTCCTCCCCCCTCCTGCCTTCAACGTTTGGTTGACAGCCATGCCCATGCCTGCACAGTGCAGTTCTAGCTCGAGGCCCAGAGGGAGCCAAGAATTCACGAACTGCAGCGACAATAGAGGGATGAAATCATCAATTTCAGCAGTGCCCTGATCGTTGCAAGTATGAGAACTTTTCCTCCTCCCCGCTCCTGGAGAGAAGTTGTGGTTGACGGTGGCGTGGCAGGCGACGCGTGCTCACAACTCTTACGCATATAGAACACATCATGTGAAAATGGGCACAGAAGAAGGCCCCGGATGAGCGCACGCATCTAGTTGCTTGCTGGAGATCGATCGTTCGGAGAGGACAGAAAGTGGAAGAGGACGACCGCGAAGCAACACAAATGGACATGCGCTCCACGGAAGAGAGCGGCACGACTGGTACTGGGAGCGCACGCACCTGCATGGTGTCCCAACTCTGGCCAGATAACGGGCGAGAGGGGCCACGAAGCAGCACGCTTGCGGCGTCGCTTTCTCGCTGCCGCTCGGCTCGCCTGAATCCGAGCGGGCCTGGGGGAAAGAGGGAACGAACGATGGAACAGAACCGCCGTCGCTGGGAAGCCAGCGTCCCTGCAGGGGAGGCAGGCGCGCTGGTCGCGCGCAGGCCCTCTACGGAGGCCGCACGATGCGGGGGGGGATGCACTTAAATCAAGTAATGCATCAAGAGCCTGCACGAAACGTCGTGCTATCATCGCCAAGCGTGCTGCAGAGATCCCTGGATGAGGGCAGGATGAAGGTCGAAAAACCACGCCCGAGGTCCTTTTCCGATCTGGGCCCCCGGGGGGGGGTCCCTTTCGGGGTCCTCCGGGCCGTCCGAGACCAGTCCCGGATGAAGAGCAGGCCAGGCTGGACCCCGGCGGAGGAGGAGGAGGAGGAGGAGGAGGGCCCAGGCCTCCAATACGCCCGGCTCGCTCCCTCGAGTCCCGCTCCTGGAGGGAGGAGGGAGGAGCCGAGGACCGTCGGGTCTGATGAGATCAGGTCGTCTGTCGAACGACACCCCCCTCTGCATCGCCGCGCACCGATCTCGCTGCATCTACCCCTCTCCCCCCTTCCGTCGTCGCGCTGCCATGACGAACGTTGAATAAGGAACGAAGGGGCTTTTTCTGGCCACGTCGGGCCTCGGCAACGAACACGCTCCCCGACCTAGATGGCATAGGGCGCGGCCAGAGGACTGGAGCTCCACCTAGGCCTAAAGTGGTCCTTGCAGCAGCGTCTTCACTGTACCATTCCCTTCCCCCTTCGGATCTCTCCATCGCCGCTCTCTCCCCCCTCCCTCCTTGAATCGCTGTGATGGTGGTGGCGGGGGTGGTGCGCGGGGAGACGAAGGGGGATGAGGACATAGACCTCCAACGTTTTGAAAAAAAGAACATGTCCTTCGCGATGTCGGCCTACACGGTCCGTATCGGGCATCTGGGGCCATCAGAGCACTACCAAGAGCAGTCCCCGGGAAGGGGTCGCGACATTTACACACCCAAAAACGAGCGTCGAAGTCATGGTTTCGCGGTTGGGCATTTGTTTACCTCCTGAGGCGTCTGAAGGCACCAGGCGACCTCAGGGGGCCTGCGGGGCCTCGTGTTTCTTGGGGGGAAGAGAGCCAAGGAGCCTACCTCACCCAAGGTCCGTAGGATACGAACTATAACGTGGAGAATGTCCTCCAGACAGAGTTCCCTTCATAATCAAGTGTCAGCACCTGGGCCAAGAGTAACCCACTTACCGACGCTCCTGCGTAGATGAGTCTCCTTGACCCACTCCTTCCATGCTGAAGATCATCTTCTTTTCATCTGCTCTCAGCTCTTTTGAGGGAGGGCCTCTGGGGATCCCGACAGAGGGGGGTCGACGAGGAAGAGCGAGGCGAAGACGGGGACGGGGACGAGGAGAGGGAGGAGGACGAGAGGGAGGACGGAGCCTTTCCAAATCAAGGCGGGGAGGGAGGACGAGGAGAAGAAGAGGGAGGACTGGGACAAGGCAGAGGACGAGGGTGACGGGCTCGGCCCGTGTCATTACAAGCAGCAGGGGAGCAGGACCGCTCCCCCTTCCCCTCCTTCGCATCCGTGTCCCTCCCATCCTCCCCTCCCGTCCGCCCCTCCTCTGCCCCCCCTTCCTCCTCCCACGCCGCCACGATCCTCCCTCACTCATGTTCGCCCTCCTCCCCCCCCTCCCTCCTGCCCCAACCCTGGCCATTCCCTCCTCACGTCCTCACGACTCACAATGCTCCTAACCGGCCTCGTTGCAGCAGAGCTCCCTGAACACCTTATAGCCCCCCACAAAATCTTCCTGAACAAAGGACACGTTCCTCACCCCCCCTGTCCTCCTCCTCCAGCGACGGCGACGACGGCATCCTCCTCCTCGTCCATCTCTGGCGACAGAGACGACGACTTCCTGGTCCTCCACCTCCAGCGAAGACGACGACGGTTATGGCCCGGCCAATGAAACGCGCGCCCACTGATCCAAACACGCCCCGAGGCCTCGGCCCTGAGAGGACCGACGGGTGAACCCCGCTTGCCTGCCATCCCCGATGGAGGGCCCTACAAACAGTCTACTTCCACGAAGGAAAAAAACGGCACGAGCCTCCCCGTCCCCCGGCGTACGGAGCGCGCCAGAGGGCCGCGCCGAAGGCGCTGGCCACGGGACAGGAAATCCGCACGGACCTCTGGAAAATGCATGTATTATGTTGTTGTTTGTCTTCTAGATGTGGCTGGAGGAGGCGGGGCAGGCAGAATGTACCTACACACCAAGACAATGCCTGTCCGAAGCCATCCTGGGCCCTGGAACGGTATCCGCTACCGTGCCTTGTGCACGCTGAGGCGTGGAAGAATGCCGAGGGCTGTCTGATGCATCGCCCCCCTTCACGATACCTCGTGACAAGCATGGATCCGCGCTCACGAAACTACGATCCCTCGTTGGAAAAATGGATCCGTCTCCCGAGCTTCCAAACCGGCCCATGCAGGCAATCAAGGACACCAAGATGATCCAACATGCCTCGAAGACAGCCCAGCTTGGCCCCAAGGCGGCCCAATATGGCCTCAAGACGGCCCAGTATGACTCCAATGGGGCCCACGAGGGCCACGAGAGGATCACCAACAGGGTCCGAAGAAGCCAACATCATAGGTGTCCCTTGGGTTTTTGAATGACGTTCACATTCTCGCCGCGTCGGGCTTCCGTCAGTTCAAGACGGCCCAAGAAGCCTCCACGATGGCCCCAAGACGGCCCAAGAGGCCCTAAGAGAGACCCGAAATGGCCCATAAAGTCTCACTATGGCCCGAGAGAGATCGAAGACGGCCCCAAGACGGCCAAAGAGGGCCTCCCGTAGGACCCCAGACGGCCTTAGGAGGCCTTTCGACGGCCCAAAGCGACCCCACGACGGCCCCCTGACACCTAGCATACCGCTACGAGGGCCCCAATACTGCCCAAGAGAGCCCGAAGACCGCGCAAGAGGGCCCCAATACGGCTCAAGGGACCTCCAAGACTGCCTCACAGGAGCCCAAGACAGCCCAAAGACGGCCCAAAGACGGCCCAAACGAGACCCCAACTAGTGAAGACATGTGAAGGGTGAAGGCCTTCATCCTCCTCCTCCTCCACCACCTCCACCTCCACCTCCTCATACCAACATCAACATCAGCATCAGCACCAGACCCAGCAACAGCATCCGCATCATCACCAGCAGCAGCACAATCGTCCTTACAACCATCAAAATCATCAGCAGCATCATCAGTATCACCATAATCAGAATCAGCATCGGCATCCTCATCATCACCACCACCACCACCATCAACACATCACCATCACTACTATCAGCATCATCATCATCATCATCATCATCATCATCATCATCATCAACAGCAGCAGCAGCATAATAATAATAATAACCGTCATCATCATCATCATCATCATCATCATCATCATCACCATCATCATCACATGCATCGTCATCATCATCATCATCATCATCATCATCATCATCATCATCACCCCATCATGATCATCATCATCATCATCATCATCACCCCAGCATCATCCTCATCATCATCATCATCACCATCGTCATCAGCCTCATCGTCGTCATCAGCATCATCAGCATCACCAGCATCATCATCATCAGCGTCGTCAGCAGAATCATCATCATCATGCTCACCATGATCAACTGCAGCATCCGCATCACCGCCAGCATCAACATTACTCGTCAGCAGCATCAGCATCATCCGCAGTATCGGCACATTCATAACCATGAGTATTAGTAGCATTAGCATCATCGATATAATCATTATCATCACAACCATCAGCATCAAAATCAGCATCCTCACCATCACCAAAATCAGCACCATCATCATCATCATCATCATCATCATCATCATCATTAGCATCCACATCAGCATCATCATCATCCTCATCGTCGTCATCAACATCATCAATAGCACCGTCATCACCATCATCACCAATCATCAGCATCAATATCATCAGCAGTACCACCATCATCATCAGCATCATTAGGATCATCAGCATCGTCACCAACACCATCATAAACAATCATCATCACCACTAGCAGCAGCAGCACCACCACCATCATCATCAGCAGAAGAAGCATCACCATCACCCTCATCCGCAGAATCACAAAGGTCACCCACATGATGACCATCATCATCGTCATCATCGCCGCCACCCTCACCTTCGCCATCGTCATCATCATCATCACCACCATCATCACCATCATCACCATCATCATCATCATCATCATCATCACCATCACCGACACCATCATCATCACCATCATCAGAAGCATAAACAGCATCACCACAACCCCCATCCTTATCATCGCAACCATCAACCTCATCCTCACCAATCATCATCATCATCATCATCATCATCATCATCATCATCATCATCATCATCATCGACGGCATCATCATCATCATCAACATCATCATCAGCATCAGCATCAGCGTTAGCATCAGCATCGGCGTTAGCATCATCATCCTCATCATCGTCATCATCGTGTTCGTCGTCGTCATCATCAACATCAATCATGACCAGCACGTACATCATCATCATCAGCATCGTCAGCATCAGCATCAGCATCATCATCACCAGCATCATCATCGCCATCATCATCCTCATAAATCACCATCACCATCACCGTCAGAATCACCATCATCACTACAATCATCGTCATCATCATCATCATCATCACCATCATCATCACATTCATCATCATCATCATCATCATCATCATCATCATCATCATCATCATCATCACCCCATCATGATCATCATCATCATCATCATCATCATCATCATCATCACCCCAGCATCATCCTCATCATCATCAGCAGCATAACCATCGTCATCAGCCTCATCGTCGTCATCAGCATCATCAGCATCACCAGCATCATCATCATCATCATCATCATCATCATCATCAGCGTCGTCAGCAGAATCATCGTCATCATGCTCATCATGATCAACAGCAGCATCAGCATCACCACCAGCATCAACATTACTCGTCAGCAGCATCAGCATCATCCGCAGTATCGGCACATTCATAAACATGAGTATTAGTAGCATTAGCATCATCGATATAATCATTATCATCACAACCATCAGCATCCGAATCAGCATCCTCACCATCACCAGCATCAGCATCATCATCATCATCATCATCATCATCATTAGCATCAACATCAGCATCATCATCCTCATCGTCGTCATCAACATCATCAATAGCACCGTCATCACCATCATCACCAATCATCAGCATCAATATCATCAGCAGTACCACCATCATCATCAGCATCATTAGGATCATCAGCATCGTCACCAACACCATCATAAACAATCATCATCACCACTAGCAGCAGCAGCAGCAGCACCACCACCATCATCATTAGCAGCAGAAGCATCACCATCACCCTCATCCGCAGAATCGCAAAGATCACCCACATGATGACCATCATCATCGTCATCATCGCCGCCACCCTCACCTTCGCCATCGTCATCATCATCACCACCATCATCACCATCATCACCATCGTCACCATCATCACCATCATCATCATCATCATCATCATCACCGACACCATCATCATCACCATCATCAGAAGCATAAACAGCATCACCACAACCCCCATCCTTATCATCGCAACCATCAACCTCATCCTCACCAATCATCATCATCATCATCATCATCAGCATCATCATCATCATCATCGTCGGCATCATCATCAGCATCAGCATCAGCGTTAGCATCAGCATCGGCGTTAGCATCATCATCCTCATCATCGTCATCATCGTGTTCGTCGTCGTCATCATCAGCATCAACCATGACCAGCACGTGCATCATCATCAGCATCGTCAGCATCAGCATCAGCATCATCATCACCAGCATCATCATCATCGCCATCATCATCATCATCATAAATCACCATCACCATCACCGTCAGAATCACCATCATCACTACAATCATCATCATCATCATCATCATCATCATCATCATCATCATCATCATCATCATCATCATCATCATCATCATCATTAGCATCAACATCATCATCATCATCATCATCATCATCATCAGCAGCAGCATCATCATAGCATTGTCATCATTATCATCCTCCTCATCATCATCACAGTTCTCCCACCCTCGAACCATCGCCACCCAGAACGCTGTGCTTGCACGGTGGCGGGTCGTGCCGCAGGCAACTGGACATATGCCCCCCTGGCCCAGGAAAAAGGATCTATAGACCATGCCCTGGCCAGGCGCACTGGTGGTTTCTTCTGCGGATGGGAAGCGGGCCGCGCCCCCCACCACAGCCCCTCTGGCGGGAGAGAGCAGCCATTATATCATTATTCGACCCGTGCCCCCGCCCACGGTCTCTCGCAAAACGGGGGCGATATCGAGCGGGGAGCGGGCGTTTTCTGAAGGCTCTCGCTCGAGGGCCTCTGGAAGGCCTTCGGAACGCCCCTACAGGGCCCGAAGAGGGCTCGAGCGCAGATCGGCGCGTTCCACCTGAGCCGATCTTCCCCTGTCGTTGCCGCTGACACTTCGAAGAAGAGGAAGAAAAGGCAGATAACAGGAAGCAAAAAGCTGGCGCGGGCGCGGCTTGCCTGCAGCGACATGGCCCCCACCGCCTCACCCACCGCCTCGACCACCTCCGCCTCCTGCGCGGAGGGGGGGGTCACAATCACGGCAGGCGTCACGTCCTGCTCTTCGCCCGACATCGCTGCAGTGCTGCACGACACTGCCGAACGAGCCCAGGCAGGCAGCCTGGACCTGGACCAGGGAGACTTGCCGCTGCACCGAGGCCGAATCCGAGCCCCTGGCCGCTACGCCCTTCTGGCAGCATGACGGTCGCCCTCGTTCCCTACAAACACACTGTTATTCGAAGGGGTGCTGAGTAAGGAACGCATAGGTGCCTCTGGCCACGGCGAGCCTCGGCCACGAGTGGGCTCCCTGTCCTAGATCTGACGAGATGCCCGAAAACGGGACGGGACCTGAACCCAGAGTGGCCAAAATTTGAACGTCTTGAATGTGCCCTGGCCGCGCGCGCATGTCGAAATCCGCCAAAAACCTTCATCACCGGCGCGTGTACACCATCATCGTCATCGGGGTGAGCAGCATCGGCGCCGTCATTGGCTTCGCCGTCGCCATCGTCAGCGCGACCTGCGAAACGCGCTGGGAAGTCCCCAGCGGTCACCGCCACCGAGGCCGCATCGGAAGCCCCAGGCTACCTGCCCGCTCTGCGCGCAAGCCTACGTGCGACGGTGCGGCCGCAGCGATGCGCCAGCCAGCGCCAAGCAGCCATGGCAATCGCCGCCACATGCGCTTTGCAAACCGAATTGCAGGTGGTTGGGTGGGATGAATGCGCGAACGGTGAGGTTGACAACGCACGAATGTGCATTGATTAGATTTCCTTTTTGAAAGAAGAAGTAAGATTTACCACGCCCACGAGGGCGGAATTTTCCGCCCGCCCTTTCGTAGTGCAATTTACATACGATTCTGCCCCATCGCCCATCCCAACTATGAACATACACAATCCCAGCCAGGCTGGGTTCGACCCCCCCACCAGCACCACCTCTGCAAAAAATACTACGCGCGCATCATTCGTTTATCACCAATCACCAATTGCCAAAAACCCCTTGCAACAAAAACATAAACACACACACACACACACACAACAAAAAAACGCACGCGCGCGTCATCGCGCACACACCCCGAAACCTTTTTTCGAATAACGTAGATTCCGTGAAAATTTCTAAACCAAGTGTTCAGAAAATTTTACAACACATGGTTGTGCAACCTCAGTTTTCGAAAACCGGTCTGCGCGCAAACTCTTGCGAACCCTTCAGGAACCATCGGTTTTTTTCAATATGTTCATCAATCTCGACCACACGGGCGTCTTGCGCGCGCAGGCCGACATCATTGGAACGCCTTCGCTCGCGTGTTAGGGGGGCACGATCCCTGTCAAATAATACCAAGCGGGCCACTGGCGCGCGTCGGCCGCACGAGCACGTCGACATCCTCTCAACACTTCCATTACCGACGCGAGGACACCATCATCGTCATCGGAGTGATCAGCATCTGCGCAGTCAGTAGCCTTCCCATCGTCGTCATCATCTTCACCATCATCGCATTGTCATCATCGTGTCTACCGTTGTCGACGTCACCATGATACCGCGAACGCCCGAGTCACCGTTTCGCACTGAAGTCCCCGCGCATCAGCGCGGCCTGCGAGACGCGCTGGGAAGTGCCCAGCGGTCACTGCAACCGCGGTCGCGTCGGTCGCGCCAGACTAAGCTGGCCGCTTTCCGCGCGAGCATGCGGTGGCTAGAGCGGCCGCAAGGATGCACCTGCCATTACCAAGCACTCATCGCAATCGACGCCAGGTGGACAGGACAGGACAGGAAGTCTGCGTGCCGGCTCCGGTAGCCGGAGCGGTCCCCTGAGGGGCAGACGCGCGCATGGCAATTAGGAAAATGCCTCAAGTGAAACGCGTGCATGGAAAGCCGCTCACGCATCCAACGAATCTCTCCATCTCAGACGAGGTCGCCCTTGAGATCGTTTGGCTTCCGTCCGGAACCACGGCGTCCAGAGCAACAGTCGTTTGCTCCACTTGTTCCCGGCGTCGAAGAAGACGCCAGGTGGGTGGGTGGGATGATTGCGCGAGCAGTGTTGACAACTCCGAGTTTGTCAAAACTACCTGCACCACGTCAACTGCAGTTCACCACATTGATTGCACCAGATACATTGCACCACATAGATCGCACCACGTGGTTTTCACTACATCGAACACACCACGTACATTGCACCACATAGTTTGCACCATATCGACTGCACCAAATAGATTGTACCACTTTGATCGCACCACAGAGATCGCACCACTTAGATTGCACCACGTAGATGGCACGACATAGTTTACTAAAACAAACTGCTTGAAATCCGCGCTGGCTAAGATAACTGTTTCGTGATTCAAGAGTTTGGATAATAAGATATTGGTACCAGGTGAGTAAAATGTCCTGCTGGAACTGCTGTGGACCGCAGGAGCAGCGGCACAAAATCGTTGGCGAGTATTGCGCCGAATGCCATGCCCCTAATCTCCCCCTGTCTGCTCCTTCCCTCTCTCTCTGTCTATTGTTCGGTCTGTTTATCTCTCCCTCTCTCTCTCTATCTCTCTCCTCCTCCTCCTCATCCACATCATCCTCCTCTCTCTCTCTCTCCCCCTCTCTCTCTCTCTGTAGATATATCTATACACACATATACATTGATCCCTTTCCTTCTCTCTCTATCTCTCTCGCTCTCTCTCTCGCTCTCTCTCTCTCTCTCTGTCTTTCGCTCTTTCGCTCTCTTCCTCTCTCTCTCTCTCTCTCTCTCTCTCGCCCTCCGAATATTACAGCTCGCCCTCGCGCTGCGCCGGGACAATGGATATGGCGTGCGTGCCCCGAGGCTCTGTACTTGTTCGGCAATCAGACATTTTCCCATGCCTGGTGCGAAGATGTGCTTCCTTGATGTCTACATGTTGCCAGTGCGCTGTCAGGGCAGGGCTGTAAGTCAGGCAATCAGTCAATCAAGCAACTGATACTCAACAGCAAGAGCCGTGACATCTTGGAAACTTCTGGGCACTGGCCATGACATCCATCCGACCACCCCCCCCCCTGATCCGCATCCCCCTCTTGGACGCCCTCGAGGGCTACGCAGCCCCAGCGCGGGATTCCTCGCCGGGGGGCCGCACGTCCGCGGCCTCGCTGGCCATCGGGGGGGGGGCGCTAAGGGGAGCGCGAGGGGCGAGGAGGGACACAGAGAGGGAGAGCAGGACAGTCCGAGGTCGAGATTGGGGGGGGAGGGGGGGCAGACCTCTTCGTCGCCACGGCTGGACGCAGCTCGAGGAGCTGGCCAGAACACACCCCGGGAGGTTAGTGACCGTTGAGCCAAGCATGTACTTCACGAACCCAACAACGAAATGGCGAGGTCTGCAACTCTGTGGACGAACCTCTTGGCCACCGAGGTGCACGCGCTCGGCTCAACCCGTGGCCCTGCGAGCCTAACGGGGGGGGAGCTGCTCCAAGGACCCAGGAGGTGGCATCACCAGTACGATCAGCATCACCAGTGCAATCATGAACCTCATCAGCACCACCACCACCACCACCACAACCATCATCATCATCATCATCATCATCATCAGCATCATCATCATCATCATCACCATCATCACCATCATCATCATCATCATCATCATCATCATCATCATCATCATCATCATCATCATCAGCAACATCAGCATCAGCATCAGCATCAGCATCATCATCATCATCATCAGCATCATCATCATCATCATCATCATCATCATCATCATCAGCATCATGATTTGTCAATCCAGGTATCAGCATCCTCATCGTCACCAATGTCAGCATGTCATCGTCATCGTCATCGTCAAAACCTTCATCTTCATCACCACCACCACAATCATCATCAGTATCAGCAGCAGCAGCATCATCAGCAGCAGCAACCTCATCACCACCACCAACCTCATCATCAATCTAAGCATCAGCACCATCATCACCATCATCACCATCATCATCATCATCATCATCATCATCATCATCATCATCATCACCGACACCATCATCATCATCATCATCATCATCATCATCATCAGCATCATCATCATCAGCATCATCATCGTCATCAACAGCATCGCCAATACAAGTATCATCATCAGCAGCATCATCAGCAGCAGCATCAGCACTACCAACACCACCACCACCACCGCCACCACCATCAGTATCATCAGCAGCAGCATCATCATCATCGTAATCATCATCAGCACCATCACCATCACCATCACCATCACTATCATCATCATCATCATCATCATCATCATCATCAGCATCATCATCATCGTCATCGTCATCGTCATCATCATGAGCATCATCATCAGCATCACCATCGTCATCATCATCCCCATCATCATCATCATCATCATCATCATCATCATCATCACAAAAATGATAGTCATCATCACCAGCACCACAACTATCACCACCACCATCGACATCGTCATACTCATAATGTGCAGCGTCGTCATAACCATTCCATCATCGCAATCATCGTCATCAACAACAACGAAAAACACAACAACACGGAATAGCCCGGCATAGCACGCCTGGGTGCTGGAAACGCCTCCCCCGCCTTCTCCCCTAGCACCCGGTCTGCATCGGGGGGGGGCAACAACAACAAGAACATCGTCATCCGTGTTTTAAAAACAGAAAATTGATGCCTATGGATCCCTATCTGCCCCCATGGATCCCGTTGAGGCGTGGAATAATGACCAGGGTTGTCTGGCAGGGTTTCTGCAGTCTTCTAAGGGACCCCCCCCTCTGCGGGGAGCACCCCGACCACCTGCGCCATCCCTACTCCCAGAGGGTCCCTGGGCGGCCATGGCGCCTACCTGAGGCCCTCCAAGGCTTCCATGGCGGCCCAGGGAACCCACCCAGGCCGCTCAAGAGGCTTCCAAGACAGCCCCAGAGCGCCCCAAAACGCCCAGTCTGGCCCGAAGCGACCCAAGAGGCCCCAAAGAAGCTGCAAGGGCGCTCCAAGAGGAGCTGGAGAAGGGCCGAAGAGCCGAAAATTACAAATGTTCAGTGTGCTTTTCAATGCTCCTTCACTTTGTCGCCTTTTTGAGCTCCCGACGCTCCAAGACGGCCCCAGGGTCCCCCAAGACCACCCCAAGACGGCCAAAGAGGCCCCCAAGAGGGTCCCAAGACGGCCCAAGAGGGCTCCAACACGGCCCAGGAGGCGCCGAAGACAGCCCCAGAGAGAACAAAGACGGCCACAAGATGGGCCCAAGAGGGAGAACACGAACAAACAATTCGAGCATTCCCCTCGAAGAAGCCCCCACGAGGCCCCAAGAGGCCTCCGAGAAGACCAAAGAGGCCCCCAAGACGCCCGAAGAGGCCCCAAAGAGGCCATCAGACGGACGGCCGCCAAGAGGCCTCAAAACTGCCCCCAACAGGCCCCCGAGAGACCCCCCATGTTATCCCAACAGAGGCCTATAACCCACAACCCAGGCAAGGTGGGGGACTTGCCGTAGCCAGCTGGGTAGAAATCCGCCACGAAAAAATTCTTGCGAAGGATTCCTTAGGCTCGGATTCCTGAGTGAAGAACCCTTACCCAGGATTCCTTACCGAATCTTCCATACTAGTGGTTAATACGGAGTGCTACGGATTCCGTACTAAGGATGATTTGAAAACGATTCCCTTCCAAGGATTCCTGCGCAAGGACCCCTCCCTGGAGATTCGTCACGAAGAATGTCCTGAAAACGGATTCTCTAGCAAGAATCCCTAACTACGGAAACCTAAGCATCGATTGCCGGCGAAAAGATCCAGATCAAGAACTCATGAATCCAGACTCCTCACTAAGAGCTCCTGGGGGTCGGAATATTTAGTGTGTCGTCCGTAAGGCAGATTCCTTCCTAAATATTAGCCACGAAAGGTTCCTTAGTCAAGATTCCGTACTAAGGAATTCTAAGTCCAGATTGCTAAATACCGACCCCTCAGGGAACCTTGTCTAATCAGGATTCCTTTACGACGGGTTCCCTCCTATGGGCTTCTAAATAAGTGTTCCCTGGTTCCCGATTAAAGATTCATTACTAGAGACTCCTCATTACGACCCCTGAAAGCGGATTCTGGAACAGCCAACCCATTCAAATAATTCAGGATTGCGGCTTCGTCACTAAGGACTCCATGTCAGGGAACCCTTACAGAGAGGTCATTGCTAGAGAATCAGTTGAAAAGAATCCTCATGGAGAAATCGTTATTGGGGAACACTGAGTTGAAAATTTGTATGGCAGATTCCGTGCTAAGAAATCCGCCGCAAGGAGTATTTCATGACTGTCATGTTCTGCTTTATTTCCAACCTTCCTGTGTTGGGTCCTGGTTTTGAATAGAGCACCGTGTCCCCACCTCCTCCTCCTCCTCCTCCTCTCCCCCTACTCCCTCCTCCTCCCCCTACTCCCTCCTCCTCCTTCCTCCCTCCACCTTCCTCCCTCCATTATCCTCCTCCTCGAATTCTTTTTCCTCCTCCTCCTCCTCCTCCTCCTCCTCCTCCTCCTCCTCCTCCTCCTCCTCCGTGCCTCATGACCTCGCCGTTCCTGGGGGGCCTGCGATCTGCGAAACTGTCGTCACATTCGTCGGCTTCTGGGAGGCCCAGCGGAGGCACGTCCTACGCGGATCACCACGAGCCTCGCGGTCTCATGCGATCTGCGAAACTCACACCACTTTCGTGGGCTTCTGGGAGGCGAAGCGGAGGTACGTCCGACGCGGATCAGCACGAGACCTCGCCGTCCCCTGGGGGGCTGCGATCTGCGAAACTGTCGCCACTTTCGCTGGCTTCTGAGAGGCCCAGCGGAGGTACGAGCTGTTGGGAGGCCCAGCGGAGGTACATCCTACGCGGATCACCACGAGACTTCGCCGTCCCCTGGGGGGCTGCGATCTGCGAAACTGTCGCCACTTAAGTGGGCTCCACGGCGGCCCAGCGGAAGTACGTCCAGCGCGGATCACCACGAAGCCTCGCCGCCCCCTGCGGGGCTGCGATTTGCGAAACTGTCGCCGCTTTCGTGGGCTTCCTGGAGGCCCAGCGGAGGTACGTCCTACGCGGATCACCACGAGACCTCGCCGTCCCCTGGGGGGCTGCGATCTGCAAAACTGTCGCCACTTTCGTCGACGTTGGGGAGGCCCAGCGGAGGCACGTTCAGCGCGGATCACCACGAGCCTCGCCGCCCCCTGGAGGGCTGCGATCTGCGAAACTCACGCCACTTTCGTAGGCTTCTGGGAGGCCCAGCGGAGGTACGTCCTACGCGGAACACCACGAGACCTCGCCGTCCGCTGGGGGGCTGCGATCTGCGAAACTGTCGTCACATTCGTCGGCTTCTGGGAGGCCCAGCGGAGGCACGTCCTACGCGGATCACCACGAGGCGTCGCCGCCCCCTGGGGGGGCTGCGATCTGCGAAACTGTCGCCACGTTCGAGGGCCCAGCGAAAATACGTCCGAGACCGGGGGGGCCTGCGATCTGCAAAACTGTCGTCACATTCGTCGGATTCTGGGAGGCCCAGCTGGGGCACGTCTTACGCGGATCACCACGAGACCTCGCGGTTACGCGGATCACCACGAGACCTCGCCGTCCCCTGGGGGGCTGCGATCTGCGAAATTGTCGCCACTTAAGTGGGTTCCCGGGCGGCCCAGCGGAAGTACGTCCAGCGCGGATCACCACGAAGCCTCGCCGCCCCCTGCGGGGCTGCGATCTGCGGAAACAGGCGCAACTTTCGTCTGCTTTTGGGAGGCCCAGCGGAGGTATGTCCAGCGCGGATCACCACGAGACCTCGCCGTCCCCTGGGGGGCTGCGATCTGCGAAACCGTGGGCTTCCGGGAGGCCCAGCGGAAATACGTCCTACGCGGAACACCACGAGACCTCGCCGTCCCCTGGCGGGCTGCGATCTGCGAAACTGTCGCCGCTTTCGTGGGCTTCGGGGAGGCCCAGCGGAAATACGTCCAACGCGAATCACCACCAGACCTCGCCGCCCTCTGGTGGGCTGCGATCTGCGGAAACTGTCGCCACTTTAGTCTGCTTTCGGGAGGCCCAGCGGAGGTACGTCCAGCGCGGATCACCACGAGACCTCGCCGTCCCTTGGGGTGCTGCAATCTGCGGAAACTGTCGTCACGTTCGTCGGCTTCTGGGAGGCCCAGCTGAGGCACGTCCTACGCGGATCACCACGAGACCTCGCCGTCCCATGGGAGGTTGCGATCTGCGAAACTGTCGCCATTTTCGTGTGGGAGGCCCAGCGGAGGTACGTCCAGCGCGGATCACCACGAGACCTCGCCGTCCCCTGGGGGCCTGCGATCTGCGAAACTGTCGCCACTTTCGCTGGCTTCTGAGAGGCCCAGCGGAGGTATGAGCTACTGGGAGGCCCAGCGGAGGTACGTCCTACGCGGATCACGACGAGGCCTCGCCGTCTCCTGGGGGGCTGCGATCTGCGAAACTGTCGCGACCTAAGTGGGCTCCCGGGCGGCCCAGCGGAGGTACGTCCAACGCGGATCACCACGAGGCCTCGCCGCCCCCTGCGGGGCTGCGATCTGCAAACCTGTCGCCGCTTTCGTGTGCTTCTGGGAGGCTCAGCGGAGGTACGTCCTACGCGGATCACCACGAGACCTCGCCGTCACCTGGGGGGCTGCGATCTGCGAAACTCACACCACCTTCGTGGGCTTCTGGGAGGCCCAGCGGAGGTACGTCCAGCGCGGATCACCACGAGACCTCGCCGTCCCTTGAGGTGCTGCGATCTGCGGAAACTGTCGTCACATTCGTCGGCTTCTGGGAAGCCCAGCGGAGGTACGTCCAGCGCGGACCACCACGAGACCTCGCCGTCCCCTGGGGGGCTGCGATCTGCGAAACTGTCGCCACTTAAGTGGCTTCCGGGAGGCCCAACGGAAATACGTCCAACGTGGATCACCACGAGACGTCGCCGTCCCCTGGGGGGCTGCGATCTGCGAAACTTTCGCCACTTTCGTTGGCTTCTGAAAGGCCCAGCGGAAATACGTCCAACGCGGATCACCACGAGACCTCGCCGTCCCCTGGGGGGCTGCGATCTCGAAACTTTCGCCACTTTCGTTGGCTTCTGACAGGCCCAGCGGAGGTACGTCCTTCGCGGATCACCACGAGACATCGCCGTTTTTGTGGGGGCCTGCGATCTGCAAAACTGTCGCCACTTTCGTGGACTTTTGAGAGGCCCAGCGGACGTACGTCCAACGCGGATCACCACGAGACCTCGCCGCCCCCTGGGGGGCTGCGATCTGCGAAATTGGCGCCACTTTCGTCACAGCGGTGACACTACTGTCACCTACAAGCCGTGACACGAGCATGGTGGCTGGCTTGGAAACCAGACCATGCGTTAGCTATGAAATACGTTAGTATGAATTGAGATACTTGAGACCTTCACATGGCCAAGGCGACGCCTACGCTGCCGCTGCAGGCGATGCTGGAGGGGCGCGAGATGCGCTGTCGCGCTCTAAGCGGAGAGGAACGTTGAAGCGATTACGCGCTCTCCCCTGCCATTGACGATCTCGCGACCGCGCGGCGCAAGCTCATGGCTGAGCGGCACGTGGGCAAGGAGGGCCAGAGATTCAGGCGGGCGGGCTGGGCCCTGCCCGGAGGGCCACTGCTCGCCGACGCGCCCGCGGGGGAGACCGTCGCGAGCTCTTCCGCCCGGGGGCCCCAACGGGCGAGGCGCGCGCTGGGCCGGCAAAGCCTTGACGCGAGCGGCGCCGGCCCCACGATCTGCCGCACAACTCGACCCAGCGAAGCCGGCTCATTGTGAGCCGCGAGGCCGAGAATTCGCCGCGCGCCAGGACCGCCAGCAACTGCCCGGCGGCGGGAGGGCACGCCTGCCGGACACTCCTCGGCCCCCGTTCTGCACGGTCGCAACAACGGCGACCTCGTCCGCGACGCGCACGCACGCATGCACGCGCGCACGCGCAGGGCGCCGTCGAACGATTGGGCGCACGGCGCCGCTCTTCCGCGGCGCGCGGCGGGGGCCCCTGGGAGGGCCGGCAGAGCGGGGCGTCGCAGCGGCGACACGAACGCTGGCCTCTTCCAGCGTCTGCGACGCGGGCGCGCCACACTTCGAACTTGACCCGCTAAGCTCTGAGCGCCATCTGCAGCGTGTAGCAGCCGCGACGAGACACATGTAGGGAAATCATGCCCTCTTCCAGTCGCATAGCGCACGGCGCTGTTAGATAAGACATCGCGGCGCGTGCGAGCGCCGCGCAGCAGCGCATGGCGCTGTCCGTTGATGCACGCGGGCACATGCTACGTTTAGCGCAGGCGCAGTACTGTCATAACGCGCAGAGCGCAGTCCTGCAATGCGAACACAGCGCAAGGCGCTGCTACTCTCACAAAGTATGTCTTCAACCGCTCCTCCTCCACATGTTTCCACGCCCCCTCGCGGTCGCTCTCCTGCCAACGACCTGACTATTAAGAGCGACGCCGCATGTGTGAAACATCTGGCTCTGGCCCGACGTTCATTGGCGAAGAGTTCAAGGGCATTGCGGACCATTCGATGATTGTATTTGTATTCAGTGATCCGATGTCTAGTCGCCACATTATTGAAAAAAATTGGTACGCCCCCCGTTTTCTAGTAATACAAATATCATTAATACGGTGTCCGCCTTTCGGTCTTCTCAATGCAAGAATCCGTAATCGTAGATTGACGAAAGGGAATTCTTATTAAAGTACCCCTCATACTACAGACCCCACACAAAGAGGCCTCAGTAGGATGCCTTACGAAACATCCCGTCGTAAGGAAACTGCGGTGAAGAACCCTTGGCGCAAAACCCTAATTGAGGGATCCCGAATACGGCAAACTGCATGGAACCCTTACTCAAGAATCCTTACTGAAAATTCGAACTCCGGAATCCTTCTTGGGTCCTCGGGCGAACCCATGCGAAAGAATCCTCACCAAAGCATTCGTACTAAACGATCCGAAATAACGAACATTTGGTGGGGAATACGGTGTAAGGAATGTGTACGCAAGGGTCCGTGGCGAAAAACCTGCTATGAAGTATCCTGGGTGATGGAAGGACCCTTCCTGGTGCCTCACTGAATGCGGCTAGAAACCTTCATATATACGTCTTAATGAGGAGTCCTGACTAAACAATCACTCGTACGGAATCCGTGGTGATGGATGCCTTTGCTCAAGGATCCTGGCTGAAATAACATTAGTGACGCAAGCGTCATAGGAGATCCTCTATAAGACATCCTTACGAAAGGCTCCTCAAGGGAGAACCCAAAAACAGGAATCCGTAGTACAGAATTTGCAATACATAAACAAGTCTTAAGTATAAAGGGTTTTTACTCGAGAACCTTTAACCAAGAAACCGTCGCAAAGAGTCCTCAATAAGAAGTCCTTGATACAAGATACGGAATGAGGACTCTTTGGAGCGGAATCCTTGGCAAAGAAAAATTACGAAGGAACCCTTAGTGAGGAATCCAGACTAAGGGATCAGTAAAAAGGGGTTCTTACGAAAGAATCCTGACTGCGGAATCCTGACCTAGGAATCATGACCAGAGAAGCTCTACTCTGCATGACTAAGGAACCCTCGAAGAGGAAGCTCTATTAAAACATCATCCATCCGCAAAGACTTCGTACTAAAGAGATCCCCCTGCAATGATTCCTGAGCAGGGAATCGCCACGCCGAAACCCTGGATCTGAAATCCTTTAAAAAGAATGTTGGTTGAGGAGCCACCACTAATGAAGGCGTACTGAGAAACCTTGACTGGAGTATACATTACGGAAAACCCGCAATCAATAAGGAATCCCTACTAACGGATCCCCCCTAAAGACTCTCGAGTAAAGAATCAGTTGTAAAAGGATCCTTGGCGAAGGGACCAATTACGAATTGTGCGGGTGTGGCACTGGCCCACTGGGAACTGTATTGGTTTTGCCCGGGCAGCACATCGGACCTAGAACCTCCAAAAGGGATTGTACAGGGACGAAGCAGTGGGACACAATGAGGATGGTACACGGACTGCATGGAACGACAGGGAACCTCATAGGGAACCCATACGACGTGTATACGGATGGTGAGTTGCCTAGACGGAACGGTATGGAATCCAGAGGGCTGCGTCGTGTTGTGTTGGTGCGTTGTCCGTCCCCCCCCAGGTGCGCTGGCCCGTCCTTTACCAGCAATTAAAGCCACAACAACGACACGCACTTTAAGAATGCAGCTCTTGTCTGCCCGCGTGGCTTTCAACACGTATACCCCAAACCCTTGATACCCGTCCTCTTCGTTTTCGATCGTACAACCCTTGGGGCATATCGTCCCAACCAGCCGCGTGTAGTTGGCGCAGCCCCTAAAACAGGGGAAGGGGAAAGGCGCAGCCCAAACAGGGGAAGGGGAAAGGGAACAGACAAGGGGGAGGGAGAAGGACGGAACACGACAGAGTTTTGCAGGGGAAGGTGAGAAACAGGAGCACAATCGGCCGAACCAGACAGGCGGGTCGGGCGGGCGGACCCTAACGGGAACGTCGGGCGGGAGGGCCCAGACGGCCAGGTCGAGCAGGCGGGTCGATGAAGCGTCAATCCGGCATGAATCGAAGGAAGTTTCGAGCGATAGCACGATTCCCAAGGAAATCGCGTGGAAATCCAAAACGAGAGCGTGATTCCTGAGTCTTGGGGGCACGGCGCGCAATAACATCAGGACTAATAGAGAGAGTTGGCAAGGACGAGGGCGATGAGGAAGGGAGTGGAGGAAAAGAGGGAGGAGGGAAGGAGGCAATAGAGAGAGAGAGAGGGAGAAGATGGAAGGCGAGAGGGATAAGCAAGAGAAATTAGCAGTACGGGATGGCAAGGAAGTATCAGGCGAGAGCGAGGTTCTTGGGTCAAGAGCGCGATTTGGGAGCCCGAGACAAAGATTCGCGGACCAAATGTAAGGGACTCTCAGGCGAGAGCGCGACGCCTGGATGAATTGTAAGGCAGTCCCGAGCGAGAGCGCGATTCGCCAATCGGCTGCGAGGAAGTATGGGGCGGGAGCTCATGTTGTTTTAACCCGGGGCCAGGGTCCCAGTTTGACCACAACGATGTGCCCTGAGAAAAAACGGTGTGCGAATCCTGGGAGGGACACTTCCATTGAAAAAACAGAATGTGCACCAGGCAGGGAGGATCACCCATGACTACTGCTGGAAAAAGGAATTCGACAGCAACACCAACAACAACCACAACATCATAATTATCAAACTCATCAGATTCAGCATTATGATGACGTCAGCATCGCTGCAGCAGCAGCATCATCAGCATCAGCATCCGCATCATCCGCACCATCATCAACATCAGCATCACCATCAGTACCATCATCATCATCATCACCATCATGATCAGCATCAGCATCATCATTTTCATCATCATCATCATCATCATCAGCAGCAGCAGCATCCTCATCTATCAGCATCATCATCGGAGTCAACAGCTGCACCATCGGCCATAATCGCCATCAACAAAATGGTCACCATCAACATCATTGACATCAACAACGTTACCATCGGCATCATCAGCAGCAGCATCCGCAGCAGCAGCCTCGTCATCATCGGCATCATAACCATCATGCCAACTCAGCGTGTAAACAACATCATCATTATCAACCAACGTCCGTACTGCCGTCGTTATCATCGTCTTCATCGTGATCATCATCTTCGCCTTCACCCTCGTCATGATCATCTTCACCACCACCAACCACCGTCATCACAGTCATCATGGTATCCTCACCCTCCTCCTCATGCTCTTTATTTACCTCCCCCCGTCCCCGCTCGTCCGAAGTACCTCTCGGTAATGAATCCCGCTGGCCTCGGCACCCAATGCACCAGCATCTGATTCAGCCTCGGTGCCGAGGTCCCACAGCGTCCTGGTGAGGAAGCGGCCAGCATGAGCGAAGGCGATCAGATGACGGCCAAGCTGAAGGAGGGCGGCGCGGAGGAGGGGAAAAAAGAGAGTAGGAGGAACGAGAAGCTCTAGCGACGATGGGAAGCGGATTCCTCCTCCTTCTTCTGTATATCCCCTCCTCCTCCGCCTCCTCCTCCTCATTCTTCCCCCCTCTCCCTCCCAACTCCTCCTTCTCCCCCCTCCTCCTGCGGGAGGGAATAGAAGAGTACGCAGGTTATGTTGCTGCGCGCATCTACAATTCCAACATCCGAGACATTCGGCATGTGCACTAAGGCTCGAAACTAAAACTCACATTCGTCATCCGAATGAGACCATGCGTACACCACTTGTTGGCGGGAAGACAACTTTCTACCCTCTGCTACTACTCACGCTGACAACTGCTAGGGTGGTCTAAGCCGTCAACCTCGGCCACACGAATCCGCCGACCGCGCTTGCGGGGGGGGGGGGGGGGGAGAGGCGTGTGAGATATTTGGCTGTCCCCCTCCCAATTTCCCCATTTCCCCCTCCCCAGGGGTCCAAAATCCTATTCTAAGGGGGGGGAGGGGGGGCGGCGACCTCATCAACGCACCCGGGGGGTTCTCGGGGGCTTCCTGAGAGCTCCAAAACGGCCCAAGAGGGCCTAAACAACGGCCCAGGGTAACCCCGCGAGGGTCCAAGATGGCTAAAGACAGCCCACTAAGCCCCCAGAAGGCCAAATGTTCCCAGAGGACCGCCGAGAGGGCCACAAGACAACAAGATCGCCCAATGCCATTCGGAAATTGTACATGTTCGACATACTCGCCTTTCTCGTCTTGGCAGCGTCCAATACGGCCCAAGGGGCCTCCAAAATCGTTTCAAGACGGCCCATGAGGCCCCCAAGAGGACCCGAAGGCGGCCCAACACAGCCCCAAAAGGGTCCAAGAGGGTCCCAAGACGGCCCCGAGGGCCCCTAGTACGGCCCACGAGGGCCCCAAGAAAGCCCCAAGAGGGACAATTCGAACTGACATCTCGAGCCTTTCCCCCCCTCACGTTCCCATATGCCCCCCCGAGACTCCCGAGGCGCCCCCAAGAGGCCCCCACGAGGCCCTCGAGAGGTTCACAAAAGGCCCTCAAGAGGCAAAAAAAAACAACCAGATGCCCCCATACCCGTAAGCCCTCGCCGGTGTGAAAGAAACACCCAGCCGCTACAGCTCCAGCATAGCCAACCGAACGCACTGGACGTCTCTACTCCGCTGAGGGTCGGCGCAATGGCGCAAGCCACTTGACTCAAGGCTCAAAGAGAAGCTGCGAAGTCCGCGTTCGACCGACAACCGCATTCGCCACAGAAGCTTATGGGCTCGGTGGCTGGGCTGGGCGCTCGGCCATGCCCAGGCGCGCCCGAAGAAGCTCAGAACGCTGTCCGTCAGCCCTGCGCACACGCGGGGGGGTAACCCGGGCCCTGCTCGACCACATCTACCGGTCGCGGAAGCCCGCGCAAGGCGATCTGGCAATACGGGAGAACGCATGGATCTCTGCTTCGCGCATTTCCACAACCCTGTCATCTCCAGCCGAAAAAGCAAGGCGATCTCACACTATACACGGATGCTGGGATCTGCGCTTCGCACACTTCCACAGCCCTGGCGTATCTCCAGCCAGACACAGCGGGCACAAGTACGCGCAGAGAGCGTCCGATGACTGAAGCAGTGGCCGCCCTCCGAAGGATGGGCCGCTATCTCTGGACCCCATCTCTCGCGTGGATGTCCATGCCACGGGGCTGCTCCCTGCGGGCACTCGGGCCTAGAACTGGCCTCCAAAAGCCCGGACTCGGAGGAACGGGTACGAGGGGGAACGATGGGGGGGGGCTGGCTCCGGGGGGGGACGCATTGACCCAGAAACGATGATACATCGCCGGTGGACCGGCGCTGTGCCCCCGATAGCGACACCGCACGTTACTGAGTGGACTGGGGCACCAAGGCCCAAATCGACGAGGAGTGGCCGGATTGGGGGCCGATGCCCCCCCCCCCGTGCCAGCTGCTGCTGCCCCTGACCCCGTGCAGTAAACGACAGAGAGCCAGTCGGAATGGCACAGCTCTGAAAAAACGGCGAAAGCAGTGCACATTCAGGGTGGTGCGTACACCGCTCCTGGCTGAGCCAGGGAGGCATCTACTCCGCTCCTGGTCCCAGGATGGACCTGACCAATGGCACTGGATAGGTATATGTAGATTTCGTTTCTGGATCTGACGCTCCAGCTGTGGCAAACGCTGGGGTGGGGCGGGGCGGGCAGGCCCGACGGGACACCACACAACGGACGCACGCCTTCTGCGCGCCCCGCGCCGCTCTCGGGGCGCGAAAGGCGTGACTGCCCCCCCCGCTCTGGCGCTGCCCCCAACGGAGAATGAGAACCGACGGCGCGGTGACAGACGGTGCGGCGACCTCGAAATCTCAAACCTCAAAAGACCTCACCGCTCGGTTTGTCACCGCACCGGTTTGGGACCGTGCAAACATCAGTCATTCGGCGAAGACGTCTTCGGAGAACGACCAGTCCCAAAACGGCGCGGTCACCTCGCATCTCCGCTGACTAACCACGCGGCGTTGTCACCGCACCGAACGAGGGCCCCCAAGACCCGAACACTTGCAGCATGCATGTTCCTGCAGTATGAGCACAAGAAAAAACCCGCCCCGCCCCCCACATGAGGAACTTTAGCCTAATGGGACCGTCAAGCGACGCGCGAACTGAAAGCGGAAACTGCTCGACGGTCAGCCAACGACAACGCCGCGAAAGTCAATGCGAACGGCGCGCTGTTGCCATGCTCATTGGCGTTTGAACTTGGCGTTTCCTTGCGCTGGCACGCGGCCCATGCCCAAAATCATTGTGGACATTCGCGCGCTCGTGCCAGGGCAGAAACCAATGGGCGCGTCGGCCCTTGGCGGCGCTGGGAAGAACCCCGCGCGGCGCCTGGGGCACGCCCCGCACGGGCGCGCATCGAAAAGCTTAGACCCACCCCAAAAACAAAGTTTTGGCACCGGGCGAAAAAGAATGATGTGACCCCCATATAAGATCAATCTAGGCTATTCCGAAGCAGAAAGTCTCGCGCGGGAGAGCCCCGAAAAGTTTACCAACAAAAAACGTGTTTATATAAACGCCAAAAAACTTTATATTAGACCAGTAGCTTAAAAGAAACGCTCCCGATCTAAACCTTTCCGCCGGCGGGGCCCGGAAGGGGCGACGGAGTCGGGCGCGGGAGCCCTCGGCTGGGCCAGCGGCGCTGCCGCGCGAGGGACAGCGCCGCCGTCGCCTCAAACTGCGAGCCGCGGCCGTGGCACGCGCCGCCCAAGGAATGCCAGCGCGGGCGCGGCCGCGTCGAGCGGGCCCAGGACGTCGCCGCGCGCGCGGAGCCCCCCTGCGGCAGCTGGCAATGGTCTCGCCGACAGGGCACCTACACTTACGCTCATTCGCCGTAACTGCAAAACGCTGACATGTAAAATCCATAGTTGTGGGGGCTGAGGTCGGTTTCCCACTGTAGCGTCTCTCGTGTTTCGCAATCTCTGGCGCAGAGGAGGAGAGCTCCGCGAGCTCACCGGCAACAGCCCGGTTGGCGGTCTGTCGCCGGCGTCCAAGGGCGAGGCACCTCCCAGGGCGGGCCCCCCTCTGGGCCCCTATTTGAAGGGAGGGGCCCAACATTAGCGGGCGAAGAGTAAACTTGTCCGCCGTCGGGGACGCCTGCCCCTCAGGCGGCTGGAAAAAATATGCCCATACGTTGCCACGTATGGGTATAAACTTTCCAGCTGCCCGGGGGGCAGGCGTCCTCGACGGCGGCATGTTCATTTTATAGCGTTCTTCGCCCGCTGAAACAGGAAGGGCGCACAGCCCCAGCGGCGGGCGGGGATTCCACAAATTCGCCGGGGAGCCTCGCCGAATGACGGGCGATCGGAGCCCCTGGATACACGCAGTGCCCATCCCCACTGGCTGTCCACCCGTGCTGCAGCAGCTCCCGACACTGGCTGAGAAGCGGGTCCTGGACCCAGGAGCTTTCCCTGGGACCAGTGCTACATCCTGAGCGGTTCTCTGACGGCCCCAGGGCCTGGGGAGTGCCCCAGGAGCCCGAAAGCACAGAAAAAATTCAAGGATCGATGTATTTCTCCAAGACGTCGCTCCTTTATTGCTACACTCATGACTCGACCACCAGACATCTACAAGGGTTCCACACAGAAATTCCAGGGCAATCCAGACGCGGCGACGAGAAACCGCCAGGAGGCACAACAGTTACAAGAGCACAGAAAACACAAAACAAACAGACGTGCGGGACCCGCCTCCTCTGGGACTCCTCTCCCTCAGAGAGGGTCTGGCTCTCGGGTCTAACTCGTGTCTCTGACGGCCTTTCAGGACGAGTCGGGCACCTACGAAGCACTCTCGGCAAGGCGCAGCTGCTGGAAAGCATCCCGAGGCTGGGAGACTCCAGGCAAGCACGAAAACATCAGAAAACCTCAGAACTCGAAACCTCCAGGGGCCTTTATTCCATGCTGGCGATCTGTCCCGATCCCGCGGGTGACCCAGGCAGGACTGAGGGCAACGATACGGGGGGACTGCAATAGGGGGAAAGCATCGACCTGAAATCGGCGATACGTCGCCGATAGATCGGCGATTGGGTCCCAATAACAAATCCGCACGTTCTTGGGCAGGTTGGGGCTATCGGACCCTTATCGGAGATAAATGGGCGACTGGGGGTCGATGCATCCCCCCCATGCCTGTCCCTTGTTGCCGCTATCGATGCCCCTGAAGGACGCCGACCGGCGCGGCGTCAGGCGCGCGCGCGCGCGTGTGCGCGGGTCCCGTGCACCGGCGGCTTGGGCGGCGCTGCCTCGGCTGCATCGGCCGCCTCCTTTGGCCACCGAGCTCCCCCTCCCGCTCCTCCTTCTCCCCCTGCTCCAAAAATGAAGTGGGGATGAAGACGGGGAGGGAGGGAGAGAAGGAGGAAGTGCGGAAGAAGGAAGGAAGGAAGGAAAGAAGGAAGGAGCGAAGGAGGAGGAGGGAGGAGGACGAGTGGGAGGAGGATCCAGACTCCGACATCGTGATTGTGTAACCCCCGGAGGTCTCGACCCCTCCACAGGGCCAGCTTCTCAGCCTGATACGTTGCCTGACGGCCTCTGGGAACTGGCAAGGGAAACGGCCAGACACCCTCCGTCGACTTTTTCTCGACGCGGGGGGCGGGAGGCGTCTGTCAACTGGCCCCCAAGAGGGGCGATGAGGAGGGAAGAGGACGGGGAGGACGAGGAGGACGAAGGTTCCTGCCCGCCACGCTTGGCATGAAAGAAACGAGTCCTGAGGAAAACGGATCCTGGATTTTCCTCCATGACCAGCTCTTCATCCTGAGGTATCTGTGTTTCTGGCCGCCAAGGTCCAGAGGCTTTGTTCAGCCGCTGGAGCCGCGACCATTTCTGTCCCTGCCGATGACGATGCAGCAGCAGACGACTCTGAATAATCTTGGCAGACACCTCCCCAGCGCGTTGTGGCTTCGATTGCCTTGTGTGCTGGAGGGGATGCTCTCTCGTGGTGTCGTGGATCCCTCTTCCGAATGGAACGTGATGTCCACCTTCTCATGCCCAGGAGGTCGCCCCCCTGGGAGTTTCTTCTTGCTGGAGCCTAGAAGCGCCACGTCCAGGCATTCTGTCAGACCCTCAACATGGGGAAAGATGAGGTGGTTGAAGCCCGCAGGGGAAGAAACAAACTACACATCTCATCCTGAATCGTCTTTGACGGTCCTGGGGCACGAGAGTGGCCCCGAGACCCCGACCCTTGCAACAAGAATTCCATTACACGTTCCCTCCCGAACGCCTGTCCTTCACGGCGGGGAGGGGTCTGGATTTCGTGGCCTAACTCGTGCCCCTCGCGCCCTTGCGGAACGAGCCCAGCAACCCCAGAACGCTCTTGGCGAGGCGCAGGTGGTGGAGAGCGTCCCGATCGACTGGAACGGAAGAGCCTCCGGGAACCCACTGACGGGCTCGGGAACCTCCAGCATCGAACCACCACCAACACAGAGCCAAGCATCTGGAAGACGCGTGGGCAAAAGAACGCGCGATTGGCAACCCTTCGGGAGTTACAGGAAGAGAAACGGAAAACGGAGCGCCTCGCGACTGTCGAACAGAAAATGGAGCGCCCGACTGTGAAGCAGAGAGCGGAGCGCCAGGGAATCTCCCCCTAACGGCGGGAATCCACGGCACCACACGAACCTCCCGAGAAGCCCACGAGCCCCATGGGCCCGGGCGGAGAACGCAGGACGGCCACCCGACGCACTCCCGACTCCGAGACCACACGAGTCCCCCGCTGATGGGAGGTAGCCTCCCCGGCGCTCGTTCGACCTCGCCGACTTGGGGCGCGGGGGCGCAGGGCGAGGGCCGAGCCGCGAGGAGGAGCCCGAAGGGGGCTCTGGGTTTCCTGGGTGGGCGACTCGCGATACACCGCACTGGCGAGCGAGCGCGCGACGATGACAGCCAGCCGACACACGACAACGCACGACAGCGTTGGACAAGCACGAGGGCACGCAGCAGCGAGCAGCGTCAGCCGACTTTATCCCTGAAGGACGAGAACGAGGAGGAGGAGGAGGAGGAGGAGGAGGAGGCCTCCTGGTTCGTTTTCCCTGCCGCCCTGGTTGTTTCCTGCTACGCTCACCAGGAATGCCTTCTTGGCCACTGCGCCCGAGTCGGTTATGTGCCTCATTGATTGTCCTGCATGAATGCAGCAGCTGTGCAGCTCATGTCCGATCTACATCAAAACCGAGGACGAGGACGAGGATAAAAACTTGAAGAACCATGGCCCTGGAGCGCCTTACCCCCGTCAGTAGGCCCCGTTCCCTGGAGTCACCACCCTGCAGGGCACGGTGGCCTGATGCTGCATATGGCCTGCGACCATCTGGCTCCAGACCGCACAGGCTGGGCCAACGAATCCAGAGAGCCTGGGCACCGTGGCGGAGGAGGAGGAGCGCACGTCCAGGCGAGCGAGCGAGCAGCAGCGAGGAGCAGCTGGAGTCGGAGGAGGAGGCAGCAGGAGGAGGAGGCCCGAGGACGCTCCCACCCAGAAGCTCGAGACTCTGCGCCCAACGCCGACGCAAAGAGAGGAGGAGGAGGAGGAGGAGGAGGAGGAGGAGGAGGAGGAGGAGGAGGAGGCCTCCTCCTGGGGCGCCGCTGCGGCCGGCTCGGCGGCCGCGGGCGCCCGCGGCGCCGCGGGCGTCGCGACGGCACCGCCAGGAGCGGCGGCGGGCGCCCGCGGCGGCAGCGGGGGCGGCCGCCTGGCACCGGGCGCCGCCTCAGCGCCGGCGGGGTAACCTGGCGGACTGGCGCCAGGCGGCGGCGCTGAGCGCGCGAGCCGCGTCTCAGGGCAGGAGACCCTCACAGGAGCCGCGCATCTCTAGATTCCTCTTCCTATATTTTTGTAAGCCCAGGCGGGGGGAAAACCCGTCCCCCCCCCCAAAACCGGACTCCCGGGATCTGGGGCTTTGGGACCCTCTGGGGACGGGCCTCGAAGCGGCCACCGGGCCTCGCAGGGCGTTTTGCCAAGCCTTCCCAGCACACCTAGGGCGATCAGGGGGGTCATCGGAGACGTCCCAGAGACCCCCGAGACAGCACAAGAGCGCTCCAAGAGTGACCGACGTGACCTCAAGATGGCCCAAGAGGCCTCCAGGACAGCCCCAAAGAGGCCTCCAAGAGCACTCCCAAGAAGGCCCCCAGAGGCAAAAATCATTGATTTTCCATTAGTTTTGGTGAATTTTGGGGTTCTCCTCTTTTCGGCTTCCCGAGTCTCCAAATCGGCGGTCTTCTGGGCGTCCGAAGCCGCCTGGGAGGCTCCAAAATCGCCCCACAACCATCCGAAAGGGCTTCCAGGCAGTCCAAGAGAGCCCCAAAAAGACACGACACGGGTTCAAGATGGCCCTCAGAGAGCCCCATGGCGGCCCAAGATGGCCCAAAGACACCCTCCGAAGAATTCAAAATCGTGATTCGGTCGTTCAGGGAGACCGCGGTTGGAGGCAGGGTGACCCGAGGAAGCCCCCGGAGGCCCCCAGAATACGCTCAGGACGCCTCCAAAAGGCCTGAAACAACTTTTGTGAGGCCCCTAGAGGCTCTCCGAGGAGCCTCTGCAAAAAAACAGCTGAGGAGGATGTGGAGAATGCGCAGGGTATGGCGAAAATAAGGAAACAGAAGCATGGAGGAAGGACAACGAATAACAAATCATAGCAGCGATGCCAGAAAAGGCAACCAGGAGTTATCGCTAAATTGTCGGCTTGACCTTCCTGCCATTCCGCCTGCATACCAAACTTCAAGGGCCAAGGTGCATGGTGCGAAGCGCCACTGCAGTCTTGTGTATATATAAATATAGATAAATATATAGACACTGAGGTATCTGGGCACTGTCCCATGGGGTTTCGCCGAAACAGCACAGCACAACGTGTAGTATATGATTTGACGGCTGGTTCTCTGGGCGACAGATGTTCAACAAATGTATATACTGCATGTGTACACTGTATTTGGTCCGCCATCTGCCACCAAGTGGTGCACAACAATAACACTGTATAATGGACATGTATGTTCCCGGACCCAACCTCAGACTGGGCCGTTGCAATTTGTTCACGTCAGGCGTTGTCGCCGGTTCGAGCCTCCGAGACCATCATAGGTCGATCTGGCTCGAAAGATGCGGCAGAGAGATGGGGTCCAGGGCTCCGGTCGTGATTTTCCGCGCTGTTCGCAACGTCGATGCTGCGGATTTGCTCGCAATCTCGGATCTCAGGAATCGCGGCGGCTGGCTATGACCCCTTCGGCCTCTGCAACTAGAGAGACAAGAGGCTGCGTGAGCACAGACTTTCGGAAGTACGCCTGGGTTTCTGGGACTGGCGCAGGACCCGCCAAACCCTGGCGGGCGGCCAAGGGGTTTCAGCGCGGATCCGAGAAACTCGCGCGGATCTCCAAAAGCTTATGCTCATATGTGAGATGCTTCTTGGAGAGGACAGTCTCGTGGACTTCATGGTTTCGCAGTCGCTTGCAGGCAGAGCGTGTTCAGAGGAGAGTGTGCCTGAGCGTAGCATTCCAACGCCGTCTCCACTTGTGGGGCGTGTGCGGCCCTCGCGCCCAATCGGACCTGACTGGCTGACTCCTTCTACAGTCAAACCTTTGCCACAGGAGCATTCGGTCAGGAACGAAGCCCCGTTCTGGAGCTTCAGCTTCGCCCACGTGTGCACGAGGAGCGACAAGGAGGAATCCATGTGAGAACCCCGAAGGAACATCGGGCACCTTCCATCCTCGGAGAGCGGCCCAAGTCCCAGAACCGACGACGATCACGTGGTTGGCGCACGGATCTTGAACTTCTCGTCCGCAGAAATCCGATTATCTGATGTTGCTCAAGAAAGGGTAGGTCTGACGTTTGAGGTCTCGGCCTCCACCCTGGGATCCGACGGCACGACAAAGTACAACAATCACGACCGAAGCGCTAGACAATCTTCATGCGGCACTCCTCGAGCCGAATCGATATGCGAGCCCTGTAGGACCCGAGACTGGGCGAGGACGACAGCGGTGAAAAAAATGCGACGCCCAGATGCCTCGTTCCCTCCATCCTCCAATGACGGGCCACCCTCCATTCGAGTCGGACGACAGGAAGGGGTAATAAAGGAGGGGCTAACGAATCAGCTCACGCAGCTCGTTCTTCCGGCGCCTCCCGGCGCTGGAGGCGCCCATGCATCGAGGAAGGAGCCTGGAGGTGGAGCCGAAGCCAACAGATGTCGTACCCCCCCTTTTCCAACGCACCCCTGTCGTCCGATCCGATCCGTCCCCGCCACCCCTGACTGCGGTGCGCCGAAGAGGGGGGCAAGCAAGCAAGCAATAACCACAGGATCCACGAAAGTGCTGCATGGAGGAAATGAGCGAGAGTTCGAGGGCCAGGAGGATGGCGGAGGCGACCAGGTTGGCCAGGAGGGCGGCGGGGACTAGATTCGGCCCTAAAAAACAAACTATCCAGCTGTACGAGGTTGCGTTGATGACCGAGCTGCCTTGGTGTCGTCGTTCGCTGTCCCTGGGAGTCGTGGGGGTGATGCCGGCTACGGCTATACTAGAGAGGGATCGCTGGAAGGAATGCTGTTACATCAGCTGTGCCCTGCCTCTCGGGAAGAGCATTTGCGTGCCGCCAAGCGTGATGCCGTTGAGTTGCGTCGTCGTCTTCTGCGTGCTAGAAAGCGCCGAGCAGTGCCAGAATGGGCTTCTCCTGCTGAGTTGTGGCTGCTACTGCATCCTAGGCGTCGGTGGTCTAGAAGTCACGCTGGCGTGGGGCATCGTGCCGACGTTCCCGATCTCAGTCATGCTTGTGAGCTCCTCGTGCAGGGCTTTGCTCGGATTCGCTGCTGCGGAGTTGCCCCGTTGCGGTGGCATCAGTCGCAAGGCGCGCCACTGCCGCGCGCCGACGGCAAGACCAGGTGGATTCACCTTCTGGACCCGCTGGGGAACCTTGGACTGCTGGGTTGATGGGCTTCAAGGGGGAACTCCAGAGGCACAGGCGTAGGGAGGGGGCCCTACTTGTTCGAATGGCCTCTGGTCACCACCTACGGGAGAGAGGTTATCCATTCATCACGAACTCGCATGACCTTACGAATACGGTTGCCTCGACGTCGAGGGGGGCTCTCTGAGGTGCTGTGCTGTCCTTGTTTCGGGAGCACGAGACAAGCTTCGGTTTCCAACGTCTCCTAAATGCATCTATCCCGGTTGGGGCCCATGACAGGGATGTGTCTTTCTCCGCAGTGCGGAGGCTTGATGGGGGACGGGTTCGCTGTCAACGCTTTCGTGCGATCGTTCCTGCGGCCGGTGCAGCTTTGGACAGAGGCGCAGAGGCGACTGCCCTTCTCTCCAGAGTAGGGTGACTGCTCACTCACGAAACATGCGGATGGTCTGACAAAGAAGGTGGTGGTGCCTCGTTACTTCCTTATGCCAAATTGGGTGTAACATGCGTTCCAATGCCGACTTCGCCGATGTCCTTGCACTGGTGGGATACTCCCAGAATCTTGCCAAGCAAGACACTTTACTGTACGTGCACGGGCGGAGAGCGGGAGAGATGTTCCGGGACTTCAAAGCGGCTGCGCTGGTTTTCCCTGGGCGTCCTCTTCGTACAGTGTGTAGCATGGGGGCGACTATGGGGAGCGTTCCTGAACGTTCTGGCCCCGAGCTTGCAGCACGTATCCAGGCTCTCAGCTCTTCTTGGCACTTCATGGGTTGCTTTGGGGTTGTACGCAGAGTTCCGCACATGCTTTTTTTAACGTGGTGCTGACAGAGATTGAATGCGTCTTACTGGCCGATAGGAAACTCCAGCAGCTGTCCAGCGTCGTGGCCGGTTATGCCCGCCGCGCCATGCTCGGCAAGGCGTGCTGTTGGGAAGGACCCCACCCACGATCCATGAGACCCTCAGAAGCACTAGAATAGTAGAGGCTTGTGCCACTTGACGTCGAGTCGAAGCACGCAATCGCCGCCTCAGATTCTGGCAAGCCCTGGTTTTACGACCTGGCGCCCATAAGCAAGAAATCGCAGTCTTGTTTGGCACTTTTCACAGTTGCCCCCTCAAAGTGTTCCACAGCGGAAGGTTGTCATCGTCTCTCCATGAAAAAGGAGGGTACGGGACGACATTGCGAGTCTCAGCTGTTTGGATGAGGGGGCCGAGTTCTTGGAAAGATTGACGGAGCGGTATTAGTTAGTATTCTCGGAGCCTTAATTCCAGGAGGCGTTCTGCAAGACTGACGTTCGTCAATTACGTTCTCGCGCACTATCGGTGGCCATTCCTCCACCTCTCACCCGAGCGTCGTCTACGAGACCTGTGGAGGTCATCGAGGATGGGGACGAGGAGGCAATGTTCGTGTGCAAGCTCGTATCGGAGTCCGGGGAAGTACGTGGCCGTCGACTTCGGGATCGCAGAGCGTTGCACACGCACCTCATTGCACGCCATGGGTTTCAGTATTTTCCCCACGTCTCGCGTGTCAAATTAATACAGTGTCTGTGGAACTGTCTTTGCCATCGAATCTACTGCAAGCCGACATCCCGCGGCCAGTGTAGCTCGGGGGTAGTGCCCAGTGGATACTACTCGAAACTTGGAGGAGCCCTCAATTCTAGCGAGATTGTCCTGTTTGTCCGTATTCCGCGGGCGTGTCTGCAGATTTGTAGGCTCATGTGCACACTCACCTGGTCCTTTGTCCGCAGGTGTGCTCCCGGTATGGACCAAGCACTGGCGTGGATGTTGCCCGCTGTGGCGGGCGACCAGAATGAGACGCAGGCCAAGCGCGCTCGGAGCATCGTGTCGGACGCGGAACGGGAGGCGGGCGGGAAAGGCGGGCAGGCGCTGCTGAAGGCGCTCGTGGGCATCCTCGCGCACCTCCTGCTGAGCAACGCAGCGGAGTTCCAGGACGTGTGCGGAGTCGTCTTCCTCGCGTGGCTCGTGCCTGCGGCGGCCTCGGTCGTCGTGGCGGCCAAGCGCCCTGGGCAAGCACACCACGCGGAGGCGCAGCGGCGCAAGCAGGAGAGAATCGAGCAGGACATGGGCCCGCAGGTCGTCCAAGTGTGGGCGGCAATCCCCCCATGGCCATCGGCGGCGACGCGAACGCGTCGCAGGACGTGCGTCCGACTGCGGAGAAGTACCGGAAGAAGGTCGCGGTGCCGTCCGGCAAGCATTCGGTAGCCAGCCAGGTGCGCGCGTGCCGGGTGAGGCCCACGTGCCAGCGGGCCCGAAAGCATGCACCTGACGCCGACCGTGGACGCCAGCCACAAGCCACTCGAGGAAGCGATCGTGACCCACAGCAAGGCCGTGCGCACGCACGGCGCGGCTCCGCGCGGGGCCTTGGAGAGGGACGCGGCCGAGCTCTTGGCGCGTCTGGTGGGGAAGTAGGGTGCCATGGCGGGCGACGGCATTAGGCTCAATGTCAGAGGCACCACCTACACCAATGGTATTGTCATCCTTGGATTTGGCATGGCCCGCACCATCTTCCCAATTAGTGGCATAGTCTTTGCGTGGAAGGGCTTCGTAATCATCCAGCCCTGGAGGCTTACAGAACATCCCGACATATTCTTCTTCCGCCCCAGATCCCATGGAAACAAACCGGCCAGATGTCGTGGCGGTCCCAGCGTGCCTTGATACCGGGGCAATTGGGACAAGCCCGCGGAATGTCGAAACATCGGAACCATCTAGACAACGCCAGCCGAGTGTCGTAACGGCGCTGGCTAGCTCTGGTTCGGACTCATCGGTCCGTGGCGTCGTATAACTCTGCGGATCCGTTGACTTTGCAACCTGTGGGAGGGCTTCCAGAGGTGCGAGGAGTGAGGCCGCCTGCGCGTGAGCCCGTCGGCGCGTCGCCAATTCACTTTCCAGGACCTGCCAGGGATGGGAATCGGATACCTCAGAGTCGACCCCCCGTGCCCGCGGCGTTTTCGGGCAGTGTTCGATACCTCGAGCTCCAGGCCCGCGGAATCTTGGGCGGGGGCACTTCTGAGGTGAGGGGCCCTGTTTCGGCGGTGAGGGCGCCTGCACTCATATACCGCTGACAAGCATATATTAGAAGGAAGGCGTTGCAGAAGACGCCGCTCGAGTTTTCGTCTCTAGACTCTAGACGCTGACCCAAGCCGAGAGGGCGTGGGAGGGGGAAGGGGGGGAGTCCCCTAGCCCTGAGCGGGTTTCCTGCTGCGGACGGGCAGCGCCACCGGCCCGCCCCCGAGAGGATATCGCCTCACTGGGCGGCCGCTGGGCATGTGCGTGCCCCGCCTGCGGGAGTGGCCCGTGAGGAGGCTGCGGGGGGGCCCAGGAGGGGAGCTCTCGCACCGCGGGCCGAGGCACGTGCGCGGACGAGGGGGGAGGGCCAGGGAGCGTGCTGCAAGAAGAGGGGGGGGGGCCGTGACATCTGGGAGGTTTCAGGGCCCCGACCTAGATGTCCACAGGCACCTGTTGGCGTGCCCAGGCAGGGTGCAAAGAGAAAGTGGGCACGCACGATGCCCAACAGCACATTGTCTGAAGCCGACAGCGGCCACTGGTGAACAGGCGACCTTTCTGTCTCGGGCGGACAGCGCCCACAGCGAGCGCCGACAGCGAACGCTGTCCGGCTGGACAGGAGCTGCTGCTGGTCTTCGCCCCAACTCCTGCCGCATCCGTCTCGATCCTCTGCCCAGTCCTCGCCTCCCCGAGGCTGGCGCCAGCGCGCGCGTGCGCGCGGGGGGGCGGCGGGCTCTCTGCGTCGCTTCTCCCGCCCCGGCCGCCGCCTGGCTAAAGGTGCCCTGTCGGGCGGGAGAGCGCGCCGCCAGGACGGGATGAGAGAAACAACTACAGACGCACAGCAGAGCCATGGCGAGCAGCGGGCCATAACGGATCGTCAGAAATGTCGGATCGGACAGGAAGATCGGGCCGGCCGGAACCGATACCGAAGTGGACCCTGATGGGGCAGCCTGGGGCCTGGAGCAGGGAGCCCGCTGCCCTGATCCGCATTTAGAACCCTCTCAGGGGGCCCTGCCCAGCAACCTCTGAGCGACCCGCTCAATGTTCAGGCCCCGCCCTGCCCTGAGGACCAGCCTCTGGCTCTGGAACGTTTCATGGGGGCCTCGCGAAGCCCCAAAGCACCGCCCCTGGGGAGCGCAGACGATGTTGACCCCTTGAGGACCTCGCCGCCGCCGCCCGACCAAAATCCTCTCAAAGCAGGCCCCCGAACCCTTCCCGGGCCCGTCCTGCCCAGCCTCCCGAACCGCGTCTTGCCGCATCGACGAGGGGCCCCCCGAGGCCCCCCGCAAAAACGCTCGAAACGTCGGC
>CAUYUJ010014342.1:175586-180586 GCA_963575745.1 Prorocentrum cordatum | reverse complement strand
TCTCGCGGAGCGTCAGATGTGGATACATCTCGAGCGTGGGCCCCCCCTCCCCTCGTCCCCCCCTTACCCGTCCGTGGGTCAGGGGGGGAAACTGACCAAGAATCGGTGGTGCGTCGCCGATCGCACGATTCTGGGCGAGGTGCGGCATTCAGGCATCGCTTGGCGATGAGTGGGCGGTTGGAGGTCGATATCCCACCCCTCCAGGGCCAGCCCCTCCTGCCGTTGCCACTGAGTGGCAAGAGAATGAGGAACCCAACCGATGTTCGCGGCGGGAGAACCCTGGCGTCTGGAACGGGCACCCATGACTGCTGCTCAGACCGTCCACCCCAACGCCGTCGCAGAAGGCATTTGTCGAACCCCCGACGCCGCTGCTCCAATGCCATCGATGGATCTATACGCTCTGGCGTGGTTGAGGGCCGCATGATTGCCGAAGCCTGCGCCTGTTCCAGCATGGTCCACACGATCATGTTCGCAGCGACTCGAAATCCCACCAGCCCTCTGGGCGTCGGTGGTTTAGGGCGTTTCCTCTTCCACCCCTCCCTCTTCCCTTTCGGGGAGGGGTTTACCCCTCCCCCTACCCCCTCCCCGTGGACCTGGACGGGGGGGGCCGGGAGCGGTCAGAGCGTCCAAAACGGCCTCGGCGAGGAAGCCAAAATCATTGATTTTACTATGGTTTTGGCCCCATTTTGGCCTTCTGAGGGGGCAGGGCTAATTAAAGCTCCCCTCTTCTTTGATCGATTTCCTCCACGATGGCCGCAAGAGGCCCCCAGGATGCCCCAAGAGGCCGCAGGATGGCCCCAAGATGGCCCCAAGAGGCCCCCCAAGAGGCCCCCAGGAGGCCCCCAAGAGACCCCCAAGAGGCCCCAAGAGACCCCCCAGAGGCACCCAAGGTGCTCCCAGAGGCCTGCGATAATGTCAAACCATTGTTTGCACTAAGGTTTTAGCCACATGTTGGCCTCTTGGGGGGGGGCACTGATTAAGATGACTCCAAGAGCGCCTCGGAGAGCCCAAAATGACCTCCAAGATGGCTCAAGAAATCCCAAGATGTCTCATACTGGCTTCCTCTGTGTGCTGTCCACTTCCCTGATCGAGGCAATCCCACCAGCCCTCTGGGCGTCGGTGGTTTAAGGCGTTTCCTCTTCCACCCCTCCCTCTTTCCCTTCGGGGAGGGGTTTACCCCTCCCCCTACCCCCTCCCCATGGACCTGGACGGGGGGGGCCGCGAGCGGTCAGAGCGTCCAAAACGGCCTCGGCGAGGAAGCCAAAATCATTGATTGTACTGAGATTGTGGCCCCATTTTGGCCTCCTGAGGGGGCAAAGATGGCCCCAAGAAGCGCCCAGGAGGCCCCCAAAGGCCCCAAGAGGCCCCAAGAGGCCCCCATGAGGCCCCAAAGGGGATCCCGAACGGCCCACAGAGGCCCCCCCGAGGCACCCAAGACGCCGAAAAGCCCCTCAGGACGACCCTCTACTCGCCTGGCCGTCGTTTCTGGACGGGCTGGTGGGGATACGCGAAGCGTCTAGAATTTCTATATACATACACACATATATACATACATACATACATACATACATACATACATACATACAGACAGACAGACAGACAGACAGACAGACGGACATACATACATACCTACCTACCTACCTACCTACCTACCAACCTACCTACCTACCTACCTACCTACCTACCTACCTACATACATACATACATACATACATACATGCATGCATGCATGCATGCATGCACGCACGCACGCACGCACGCATGCATGCATGCAAACATACAGACAGACAGACAGACAGACAGACAGACAGACACACACAGACAGGCAGACAGACAGGCAGACAGACAGACAGACAAACAGACAGACATACAGACATACAGACATACAGACATACAGACACACAGACATACAGACATACGTCTGTATCGGATGTTGGGGGTGAAATCGCAGTGGAACGGAAACCCCCAACTGGGAAATCGTTTCGTTTCGTTCGTGTCGCGCGTGCGGGGGAGGCGAAGCTGCGCGGGCGCGCGACAAGAATGAACCCGCCTTTGCTAGGGCGAAGCCAAAACACATGATTATCCCCCTCCCTCCCGCCCGTCCGGCGGTGGGTCGCAATGCCCCGTGGTGCCCCATGGTGTCCCGTGGTGTCCCGTGGCGTCCGCCGCTGCTAGGGCGAAATCAACACAAATAATTACTTCCCTCCCGCCCGTCCGGCGGTGGCTAGCGGTGGCTCGCGGTGTCCCGCGGTGTCCCGCGGTGTCCCGTGGTGTCCGCCGCTGCTGGGGCGAAGCCAAGACAAATGATTATCCCCCGCCCGCCCGCCCGTCCGTCCGTCCAGCGGCGGCTCGCGGTGTTCCGCGGTGTCCCGTGGTGTCCCGTGGTGTCCCGTGGTGTCCCGTTAAGTGAAATCGATAGTGACATCGATAATGATAGCGATAGTGAGGTCGATCTTGAAATCGATACTGAAATCGATGTGGTGCCCCCGCAGTGTCCCGTGGTGTCCCGTGGTGCCCCACACAGAGAAATCGATAGTGATATCGATAGTGATATCGATCGGTGTCCCGTGGCGTCACGTCGTGTTACGTGGGGTGCCGTTGAGTGAGATCGATAGTGGGATCGATAGTGATATCGACACTGAGATCGATATGTTGCCCCGAAGTATCCCGTGGAGTCCCGTGGTGTCCCAAAAAGTGAGATAGATAGTGAGATCGATAGTGAGATCGACAGGTGCCCCGTGGTGTCCCGCTGAGTGTGATCGATAGTGAGATCGACGCGGTGTCCCGACGTGCCCAGTGGTGCCCCGTAGCGCCCCGTGGCGTCGTACGGTGTCCCGTTGAATGAGATCGATATGGATATCGATAGTGAGATCGACAAGTGTCCCGCGGTGTCCCGTGGTGTCCCGGGGTGTCCCGGGGATGTCCCGTTGGGTGCGATCGATAGCGAGGTCGATTGAGTCAGATGTTGGCCTCCTCCCCCTCCCACCCACGCCCCACACACACACACACGCACACACACACACACACACACACCACGCAACCTCCTTATCACCCGAAAGGTGGCCGAATTGGTAATATATATATATACACATATATATATATATATATATATATATGCACGCTGCCGTCTTGCCTTACTTCTACCCCGCTCACCCAACCCCACCCCACCACCACCGTCACCACCACCACCACCACCACCACTACCCTAGTCACCACCCCGACCGAGGGACCCCAGGATGGAATCCCAAGATGCGTGGGCCCCGTCGCCCTCCAAATCCCCCTCCTCCCCCTCCTCCTCCTTCTCTTCTTTCTTTCTTTCGGAGCTGCAGCGGTTGGTCCCTTGAGCGGGGCCGCCGACACCGGGCGCCGCGCGCGCCGCCGCGGCCGGGCCGCGGGGCGCTCACGGCGCGGGCGGACCCCCCGCAAGCGGGCAGCATGGGAATGGCAAGCCAGCTCCCCCGCCCCGCTTTGCAGGCCGGAAACACCCGACCGCCGACGGAACGGGCAGGGGCCAGGCAACACCAAATCCCACCACCCACCCCAGGGGCCCGCCACGACACGACAGACGCGACAGCGACGGCGACGACACGACGGGGGGGAGACGGACCCCCTGGCACACGACTCCCACGGGGGACACCTGGCTGGGAAGCCAGGCTCCCGTGGGAGACTGCGTGGCCAGGGGCCCCCTGGGAAGGGGACCCCGCTTTGGGGGCCATCCAAGGTGCGGGGGCTTGTGCCCCGAAGGCCCAGCGGCCCCTGCCTCCGCTAAGGGGCGCTGTGGCCCGACACCCCACATATGGGGGTGCCCCTCCGGGGCCCTCCTCCTCCTCCTCCTCCTCCTCCTCCTCCTCCTCCTCCTCCTCCTCCTCCTCCTCCTCCTCCTCCTCCTCCTCCTCGCTGAGCACTGCATAGCACACGACATTCGCACGTACGATCATGCCACACAATCAGGGTGCCGTTGTACCGTACCGCGCGCCGCTCATGGCCACTCCTCCTCCACTTAATGCCCCTCCCCCCTCCACCCAATCTCCCCCTCTGCCCGTCCGCCTCCCCCTCGTCCTCCCCATGACTTTCGTCCCCTTGGCAGCGCGCTGCTCCTCTTTGAAATCGAAGTATCGCTGTATTGCGGGCTTCACCTCCTCCCAGCTCAGCTCGATGGAGACTGAGCGTGGCGACTCCTCCCCCCCGACCCGCGGGCGCGCTCACTCCAGAAGGGCCGCCGTGCCGTTCCACACGCGGGGTGGGAGGGGAGAGGAGGACGAAGGGGGGGGGGGAAGGGGGGGACGGAGAAGGGGGAGGTGGCCAGAGGGGAGGAGTGAGGCCGTCAGAGGGCGAGGGGAAAGAAGCTGAGGAGGACGAGGAGGGGGAGAAGGGAGGAGGGCGAGGAGGACGAGGAGGCGGACGAGGACGAGCAGGAGGACGAGCAATGGCAGGAGGGAGAAGAGGAGGAGCGGCCCTCGGAGCGGGAGGAGTCAGACGCCACCCCGCGCGCGCCGGTTGGAAGAGAGGGCGGCCGACCAACCCCCTCCCCCTTTGCTCCGCGACAGAGGAGGGCGATCACATCGGATCGGATCGGGCTCGTGGGGGCGCCCCTCTTTGCTCCGCGACAGAGGGCGATCGCATCGGATCGGATCGGGCTCGTGGGGGCGCCCCTCTTTGCTCCGCGACAGAGGAGGGCGATCGCGTCGGATCGGATCGGATCGGGCTCGTGGGGGCCGCAGGCCTACCATGAAGGGCAAGAGGCCCTGGGGGGACCGGGTCCTGGGCCCCGACGCTTTCCCCCAGGACCGAGCCGCTTGCTGGACGGCCCCCGGGCCCGCCCCAGAGCCCGACGACGGCGGAACGCTGCCAGGACCCGCTCCCCTCGGGGGCCCGTCTGCCTCACAGGGAGCGCAGGGCGCACCCCCCCCCCCCCCACCGAAGCCACGGGCGGCCCCACGGCGGCTGGCCACCGGCTGGTGGCCACGGAGGGTCTGCGCTGCAGGCCCTTCGGGGAGGAG
>CAUYUJ010014342.1:165586-170586 GCA_963575745.1 Prorocentrum cordatum | reverse complement strand
TAACTACTAACTAGTAACCACGAACCGCTAACTACTAACTACTGACTACTAACTACTAACTACTAACTACTAACTACTAACTACTAACTACTACTACTACTACTACTACTACTACTACTACTACTACTACTACTACTACTACTACTACTACTCAATACTTACTACTACTACTACTACTACTACTACTACTACTACTACTACTACTACTACTACTACTACTACTACTACTACTACTACTACTACTACTGACTACTACAACTAACTACTACTACTACTACTACTACCAACTACTACCCCTACTAACTACAACTACTACTACTACTACCTTACTAACACTACTACTACTACTACACTACTAACTACTACTGCTCGCTCCTCCTCCTGCTCCTCCTCCGTTTACCTCCTCCTCCTCCTCCTACTCCTCCTCATTCTCTCGCCTCCTCCACATCTATCTCCTCCCCTTTCTCCTCCTCTCTCCTCCTCCTGCTTATCCTCCTCATCCTCCTCCTTCCTACCTCCTCTCCTCCTTTCGACGTTCCTCCTCCTCTCCTCCCCTCTTTACTCCTGCTCCTCAATTTCTACTCCTGCTCCATGCTCCTCCTCCTCCTCCTCCTCTCCTCCTTCCTACTCCTCCCCTCTCTCCTCCACCTCCTCTTCCTCCTTCTCCTCCTCCTCCTCGTCCCCCTCTCGTCCTCCTCCTCTTCCTCCTCCTCCTCCTCCTCAGCTCCCATCCCCAGGCTGAGTGCGGTCCCCTCTCAGACCATGTTGCCGGCTGAGCTCTCCGAGGCGTCCCCTCAGAACGGATGTCTGGGGCCGGCGTGCACCGATATGAAGGAGGGGACAGGGCTGACCTCCTCCGTGATGGTGTTCACCTCGGCATGGCAAGGCTGAGCCAACCCTTCCTGCATCGAAGTGCTGCTATGACCTGTTTGCTCCGAACGTGCCAACGAGACGGAAGACCATAGCGAACCAAAGATGCATCAACGATGCTGCAATGCACCCTCCCGTCCCAAGTCCCCTCCTCATACTCTCCCACTCTCCTTCTCAATTCCAGAAGCGCCCCCTTGGAAGACCAGCATCTTGAAAGACCAGGGCAATAGAGCCTACCGTTCTTAGCGAGGGCCCCACTTTCAAAAGGAATTACAATTCAAACATGCGTCCAGCGAGGTCCCCCCTTTCCGAGGAAGGACCCCCATCCGCGTACTTAACTGTTGCACGAGCTTACGGCTGATTTGTGCCTGGACGACCGTGGCGCTGGTCTCTGACGCCGCGTGGATCGTTCAACCTTTCCTGTGCACGTGCTCGAGCTCTCAGGATGCCCCCCGCCGGCAGCTCCACTTCAGCTTCGCGGCTGCTTTGTGAGTGGGCCGGCCGGTCTGCCTGTTGTAGCTAATTAGCCTCGCTCGCGCCCCGGACTTTGCTTTCGCCGCCTGACCCTTGTCTCGTGGTCGCGACCAAAAAAGGATCGTTCAACCTTCAACGATCAGCGGCTTTTTTCGATTGCGGGATCGTTTCGCACTGGCCGATCCTGGGCCACCAGCGGGGTTCAACCCTTGAGCGCCCGCGGCAAGGCCCCTGCTGCGGCAGCACGACACGGACCCACCGTGCACTCATGAGGAGTCTCGGAGATACAGCACGGGGGCTCTGTCTGGGCCTAGCTCGGAGAGGGCCTCTGGGTAGTCTCCAGGGGCACACCGCCAACGCCCCCCTTATACAAGCCAAAAGTCCCTGCGAAAAAATGAAGCCCGCCGAACGCTGCACTCATGGCGTTGAACTTCGCGGAAGCCGCAAGCGCCAACCCCATGAAAACAGGAGCCGCCCTGGACCCGGGCAGCGCTGCACGTGCTGAAGCTTCGGGCCTTTGAGAGGTAGCGAACTCTCCAGCGGAACCCAATCTTTCATGGAATCACGTATCGCTATTCCTGTTAAGGCTTAGAATGCACATGCGCGGCGCTGACGCGATAGATGCATGTGCGAGAGCGCGCACGCAGCGCCGGAGCAAGGGGGGGGGGTCCCCCCATAGCAACCGCCCCCCCCCTGACTCTCCCCCAGCCCGAACCCCCCCCTCCCCTCCCCCCCCCCTCACCTCCCCCTCCCCCACCCTCCCCTCCCCCCACCCCTTCCCCCCCTCCCTCCCCCCCCCTCCCCCCCCCCCCTCCCACATCCACCCTTTCCGCGCTCCAGAAGCTACCCCCTCCCCCACCTCCCCTCTCACGCGGGTGGCGGGCTCACCTCTTTGGACACCCCCCCTGCCGGCCGAAGCCACCTCCCCCCCCCCGCCCCACGATTGGCCAAAAGGAGTGGATGAGGGCCTGGAAGCCCCAGCCGCCCCCTTTTGGCTAAAGGAAAGGGCGCCGAAAACCAAGAGGGCGCCACCAAAAGGGGCGCCGAAAACTAGAGGGGCTCCGAACACCAGAGGAGCGCCGAAAACCACCGGGGCGCCGAATGCCAGAAGGGCGCCGAAAACCGAAAGGGCGCCGAAACATCGAAAGGGCGCCGAAAACCAACGGTGCGGAAAACAAATGAACGCCGACAACCACAGGGACGCCGAGAACCAAAGGGGCGCCGACAACCAAAGGAGCGCCGAAAACCAACGATGTGCCGTTCCGAAAACCAAAAGGACGCCAAAAAACAAAGAGGCGCCGAAAACCAAAGGGGCGCCGAAAGCCAAAGGGGCGCCGAAAACTAACAGGGGCGCCGAAAACCAAAAGGGCGCCGAACAGCAAAATGGCGCCGGAAACCAAAGAGGCTGAACAAAAACAACTTGGCGCCGAAAACCTAATGGACGTCGAAAACAAAAAGGGCGCCGAAAGCCAAATGGGCGCCGAAAACCAAACAGGCGCCGAAGACCAAAAGAGCCCCGAAAACCACAGGAGCACCGAACTCCTTAAGGGCGCCAAACACCAGGAGGTCGCCGAATGCCAAGAGGGCGCCGGAGAAAACCAGAGGGGCGCCAGCTAATCCCGGCGCTTGCGCTTGCGCTCGTCGCGCTCTGTCCGGGGGGGGGGTGAGGGGGGAGCCTTCCCCGGGATCGGAGGACCCAGACATCCGACGTCTCGATTTTTTCGAGACGCGGGCCCCCGACCTCCCGACCACTTCCCTGGGACCGGTTTTTCATCCCGAGTCGTTTTGTGACGCTCCCGAGGCCCGGCGAGGGCCCCGAGGGGCCAAAAACTATGAAAAACCTCTGTCTCGATTTTTTCGAGACGCCCGATGTCTGGGGGTGCGGATCCGACCCATCTGCCCCGCAGCGCGCGGCCTCTCCGAGGCCAAGCGGGCAAGCGCCGGTCGGGCACGTGGCGGGGCACCCCCCCGCACCCCCAGGGGCGGGCCTGGCGGGCCAGCGGTAGCACGTGGTCGCTGTGGACCACCAGGGAAAGCCCCATTGGGCCAGCGAGCGTGGCAGGCCACTATGGTTAGGTCGGGCATGTCCTCCTAGAGGCGGATTTGGGAATCATCTTTTTATATAGTACAAGGAAGTCCCAACAGCACGCAGAATCGGCACCAGACTATTTTTGCTACCCTTGAATATTCCTCCTGCAGAGGGACATGCCCGATTTGACACTATGGGCCGCAGCGAAGCCACTATGGGCTTGACGATGCCCCAGCGGGCGGAGGGTCGAAACTCGAGGCATGGTGCGGTATATATATATATATATATATATATATATACATATATATATATATATATACAGCCCCACGGACACGAAAAATACGGCACGGCACCACACCGCACGACGCGAGCGAGAGACGGAAGCCAGTCGGCCAGCGCGCGGCCGACCAGCCAAGCAAAGGCGCCACCGCGGCCAGCCGCGGGATCTGGCCGTCGCTGCCAAGTTTCTGACAGGCAATCACTTCGTTATTCCGGCCCGAAGAACAAACGGGCGCCGACAACGAAAATGGCGCCGCAAAAAAGGACGCCGAAAACCAGAGGGGCGCCGAAAACCAACGATGCGCCGAAAACCACAAGGGCGCCGAAAACAAAAAGGGGCGCCGAAAACCAATAGGGCGCCGAACAGCAACAAGACGGCGCCGAAAACCAAAGAAGCGCCGAAAACTAAAGGGGCTTCGAAAACCAAAGGAGCGCCGAAAACAGAGGAACGCCGAAAACCAAATGGTCGTCGAAAACCAAAGAGGCACCGACAACCAAAAGGGCACCGAAACCCAAGGGGTCTCCGAAAACCAAAGGGCGCCGAAAACCAAAGGGGCGCCGAAAGCCAAAGGTGCGCCGAAAACCAAAGGGGCGCCGAAAACCAAAGAGGCGTCGAAAACCAAAAGGGCGCCGAAAACCGAAGAGGCGCCGAAAACCAAAAGGGCGCGGAAAATCCAGAGGGCGCCGAAAACCAGAGGGCCGCTGGAAACCAAAATGGCGCTGAAAACAAACGATGCGCCGAAAACCAACGGGTACGCTGAAAACCAAGGGGGCGCCGACAACTTGTTTCGTCGCAGCGCAGCAAAAGCAATCCGCACGCACGCTCAAATAATCCGGGGTACGGAATACAAATGGTCCGGCCGGGCGCCGAACAGCAAAGTGGCGCCGAAAACCAAGAGAGCGCCGAAAACCAAAGAGGTACCGAAAACCAAAAGGGCTCCGAAAACCAAAACAGCACAGAAAACCCAAGGAGCACCGAACACCAAAAAGTGTGCCGAGAACAACAGTGGCGCCGAAAACCAAAGGGGTGCCGAAAACCAAAGGGGCGCCGAAAACAAAAGGGAAAAGATAGCTTCGAAGCCCCCCCCCTTCAGCCAGGTTCCTCCAGCTGGAAATACCGCCCAAAGGAGGGAAGGCGGGGTAGCTTCGGAAGCCCCCCCCCTTTGGAAAGGGGAGCCAGGGCTCACCCCCAGGCACCGAAAAGGGGTGGAGGGGGGGGTAGCTTACAAGCCAGCCCCCCCTTTAGCCAGGGCCCCCCCCGCTACAAAGTCCAGACAAAAGGGGGTGGGGTGGGGTGGGGGGGAGGGGGGAGGCAGCTTCGAAAGCCCCCCCCCCGCGGCCCCCCCCC
>CAUYUJ010014342.1:131773-165486 GCA_963575745.1 Prorocentrum cordatum | reverse complement strand
TACTACTACTACTACTACTACTACTAACGACTAACTACGAACTACGAACTACGAACTACTAACTACGAACTACTAACTACTACTAGCTACTAACTACTAACTACTACTACTACTACTACTACTACTACTACTACTACTACTACTACTACTACTACTACTACTACTACTACTACTACTACTACTACTACTACTACTACTACTACTACTACTACTACTACTACTACTACTACTACTACTACTACTACTACTACTACTACTACTACTACTACTACTACTACTACTACTACTACTACTACTACTACTACTACTACTACTACTACTACTACTACTACTACTACTACTACTACTACTACTACTACTACTACTACTACTACTACTACTACTACTACTACTACTACTACTACTACTACTACTACTACTACTACTGCTAATAATAGTAATAATAATCATAATTCTACTACGACTAATTCTACCACCACCATTACTACTAGGGTGGCTGGTAAACAAACTGAGAAGAACTAGTGGGAAAAACAATCGTACTCCCCGTCAACCCTACGCACAGTCGACGCTCTCACGGTGGCCCCTGGGAATTTCGGCACACACACACACCCCACATGCGTCGTGGCCCCATGTGGAGCGCCAGCGAAGCCCCGATTGGCTGCGATTGCATGCGCCCCCGCCCCGTTTTGGCGCGCAGTGTGCACGCTTCGTGGCCCCATCAAGAGGTCCACCAAAGGCGATACCCAGAATAGCGATACTCACAATTCCATACGGTTGGGCCCTTCGCCAGAATAATGCCGTCGCGGCGCGGCTGACGCGATCCGCTCGCTCTAGTAGCCGGGGCGAGGCGTACTACTGTCCGGCTGTAAGAAGAAGAAACAAGGCGGAGGGTGGCCGCGGAGCAGGAGGGGAGGGCACCCACAGCACGAAGATCTGGCATGAGTTGACCGGCGCGGCCGGCCGTTGCTGAGGCGCCCTGGCAGCGGACGTGGAGCGGCGTCGCGCGCACACCCAGGGGCTGAGGCAAAGGCTGCAGGCGCTGGATGCGTAGAACAAGTCAACCTGTGCAGGGTGGAATGGCGAGCGAGTGAGGAAAACAGCCAAGTTATCGTCAAATGACCACGCTGCCAGGTACTCCAGCGCACAACGGCTGCGTGGTGCAAGGAAGCTAGGACCGAGGGGTTGGCCAGCGAATCGCTCGCGGCAGCAAAATGCTGCGAGCCTCCGAGCTGAGCTGCTGAGGCTGAGCTGCAAGGCAACAGCAGGTCGATGGCCGCGGCGCCACGGAGGGCAGCAGCCGAGGGCTGCAGAGGACGCCAACTGCAGAGGTGGCGTGGGCGGCAAGGAGCCACCGAACGCCGCCTCGGGCCTGGCAGCGGCGACCAGGGCGGGAGGCAGGAGGACGGGGGGCGGCCCCGGCCGGCGCAAGCATCACAGCCAGGAGTGGCGGTAGCGCCCAGCCACAAGTCTGATGGAGCGATGGCGCGCAGCTGCGGGAGCAGGATGGGCAGGGGCGCAGAGCGGCGGCCGGCCGGCCAGTGCGATTACAGTCACAGGCAGCGTCCAGATACTGTAACGAGCATCATGACATCTAGACCTTGTTGGTTCGACTCCTGAATCACATCGATGAGACCACCATCCCCCAAAGCGATTTCTTCCACCTCCTCATCCCACTCCAACCTCTTTCCTATAGAAGGAGGAAGGTTGTATCAGTCGAATGAGGGGGATCTTCTGCCCCCATCAAAACGTTCCATGTTATCCTGCTTCTGGCTTCTTGCTTTGGGTGCAAGATGAGCCGGCATAGCGGGGGCGATGTGGACAACCGCGCTCTTATCAGAGTGCGACACTCCCCCGGCTGGTGCCCAGACTCTTCCTCCCGTCTACGCCTACGCCCTCCTTTCTTGGTCCCCGACGCGCCCAGTCCCCGTGGCTCCGTGTCCAAGAAAAAGCACGTGAGGACGCTGTCCCACTCCCTCACCTGCGGCTGGTAGACCTCTGCAGGCTCTGGCGGGGCCATCACAGCATCGGATGCTGCCAGAGGTGGCCAAGACCCCGAGATGTCTCCAGCTTTCCAGGGAGGCCTAGATGGCCTCCAAGTGAACTACGTGACCCACACAAGGCCCACAGGGCCCCAGGGGCTCCCAAGTGTCGCGCAAACCTTGGGGCACCTTGGGCCAGGACCACCTCTGGCCTTCGGCAATCCCAACAGGAGAGCGACGGCAGGGAGGGAAGCGAGTGGGAGGGGGGCCTTAAGAGGCGCACGGGGGAGAATGGGCGGGAGGCCAGGGAGCGAGAGTTGGACGGAAAGCGAGATACTGGTTGGGGACGGGCCAAACGCCAGGTGATCCAGGATCTCTGCCAAAATCAGTGGCTCCAGAGCCCTACTCGTCGATGCATGACGACGAATCTCTGGCTGACTCCTCGCCTCGAGCCTCCACCTGGGCACGGAGAACGAGATGGGGAGCGGGAGGGGGAGAGGGAGGAGGACGGGGGAGGGGGGAGGGGCAGGCGAGGGGGAGGAGAGCACCCAGAAGCGTCCTGGGATGCACTCTGGCTAAGATTCTGAAGGGAACCCTACGAAAGCTCCGCGGAGGCCCAAAGAGAGACGGAAAGTCAACGAACAACTACCATCGAACCAGGATTTCCCCATGCCGACGTAAGTGTTGCAATTGCGTGGGCTGGGCTTTTACGTACGCTTTCCATGCGAGCGCTCCTCGCAAAACTGAATGACCTCCCAGGGAAACAAGTCACACCAGGAAGCCATCGCAGGCGTCAGCATCTTCATGCACTCCTCGCATTGGCGTCGCACATCCCGCTCCGGCATGGGCATGAGGTTTGGCATGACGGAAACGGGCCCTGAGGGAGACGGGCCCTGAACCCCGAGGCCTCCCACCTCTCCCAGGACCAGATCTTTCGCCCCCAACCCGTTTCTGCACGGCTCCCGGGCCCTGGGGGCCGCAAAGGGCCAAAACATCTCGGGACACCGTTTCCCTCAGAACCCCGGGTCGAGAGGGCAACCGCGCCAGCACGCACACCAGGACAACACCCTGCACACCAAGCGCAGGCAGCCAAGCCTCGCGCCACCGCGCCTGGAAAAAGGGCAGCTCTCCGGCCCAGGCCGCGACGAGCGAAGCGCGATCGCCATCGCGCCCCTGGGGACAGGAGCAGCCAGCATCGAATCGGGAGATCGGGCAGCGAATCGGAACGCGAGTCGGACTGGGTCGCATCGGCACGGAGCCTGGAGCGGGTGGAACCAGCTGCGCCAGGATGCACAGCAGCGGCGCCACACAAGCATCAGGCCGCAGCAGATCGTCGGGCTATCGGAATGGAATCGGTCGAGTCGGATCGAGCGAGCGGGCGAGGTCTGGCGTGCGGATGTCCGCGTGGAAAATACAAGGCGCCATACTGCCTCAAAAAACCTGCCGTCCGCTCAGCCTGTCCACCGCTTGAAGGGTCGTCCTTGCGACTGGACTCCACTGGACTGCCACTGAAGGACTTTGCTTGACCACCTTCCATCTGTAGAAGTATCTATCCTCGCCACCACCACCTTGCGGCATTGCTGCAGTCGACTCGGACCGATCGGATCGAAACGGACCTTCCTTTGTGGTCAGGCCCCGCCTTCGCGGCCCCGAGGCCGCCGACGCGAAGGGGGCACGTCGGCGCCGCGCGGGCATGCGCCGACCGAGCGATGGGCCAGGACCGCACGCCGCAGCCGGCGATCGCTGGGAGGGTGCGGCCTCCAGGGTTGCGGAAGGTGTCCCTGATCCAAGGTGTCCCCAGCTTTTCGCTCCATTTTGGCGCCCCTGGGGGCCCTGTGGGGCTCCGTGGGCCTCGTGAGGGGTGTTCTGGCGGCCATGGGAGCTTCCCTGGAAGTCCTAGGGGCACCTTGGGCCAGGGACATCTGTGGCAACACCCGTCTCTCAGCCATCGTTCTCCGATTCGTGGGCGTGCAGCGTGGGTAAGCGCGTACGCAGGTTCATGTCGTGACGACCCCTGCATTGGCTTCTGACGCCGCGCGGACCTTTCAACCTTCAACGATCGGCGACTCTTCGATCGCCAAATCGTTCCGTACTGGACGATTCTGGGCCACCGGCAGCGTTCAACCTTGAACGAAGGCGGCGGGGTCGCTGCCGCGTCGACACGACACGAATCTATCGTTCCGTGCCCTTCGGCAGGCTCTCGGGACCTTTCGCATGTTTCCCGTGTCTCAGTTTTCTCGCTTCGGGATGCCTTCCTGAAGCTGCGCGTCGTCGAGAGCGTTCCGGGAAGCCCGGATCGCCCCGAACGGCCGCCGGAAGCCCGAGTCGACTCGAAAACCTGGAGGGGGGGACAGGAACCCCCAAGGGTTCCCTTCTAATCCCGTTCGGCGCCTGAGCCCATCCAGCCGCCGCTGGACTCAAAGGGCGAGCTCGCTCGGCCGCCGAACGGGCTCAATTCCCACGAGACTGTCGGAATCGAGCCCGCTCGGCTGCCCCTTCGGCGGCCGCACGGCATCAGACGCGCAACGGGCTCGGGAGGGAGCCCTGGGGTGGGCGGCCGGCTCCTGTCGTGGTGACCGGCGCTTTGGATTTTCTGACGCCGCGTGCATCCGTTCAGCCTTGAACGACCGCGGCTCTCTGACAGCGCAGGTCGTTCGATGACGGCCTCTTCCGGGCTACTGGTGGCGCTCAACCTGTTGAGCAGGGGCCGACCGTTTCGGCATTCCGACAGGCCTGCCGCGAGATGCTCGTACGAAAAAGAACGCCATAATAACACATACGTGTTCCTTAGAGCATGACACCGATGCATGAAAACCAGACTGTGTCCGCCAGAAATGTTAGAAGAACATTTCGTGCAAACCGCAAAAAGTTCCAAAGACATTCGATGGTGGGCCTAGGGGCAAGTCAGGCCGGAACTCCCTTCAGGCCTGGTCCAACGCGGTCTGGTGCATAGCCTTTCGGCCCTGAGAACCAACAAACAATGTGCACCGTACCGTTCCTGGGTCGAGCATCGACGACGCCTCGGGAGACGCAAGCGCTGTACGGTGCACATAAATCGTGCGCGGATAATACCATGAACTTGCAATTCTCCGCGGGGGGTCTTGGATCGTCGCTGAATCCCATCACCAGCGCGCTATGCGCGCCAGTGGGGGCCCAACGCCGACCGAAGAAGTCCATGCGGTCCTCAGAAAGTGTAGGTTCAGGCGGAGGTGTCCTCGTCGAGTGCAGGGCGGCCGGGCACCCTGGGAAGCAGTGCATACATAGGGAGTGCTACCGCCACTCCCTGTGAACCCACGTGGCCACACGACAGAGGGGACATGGTGGCGTTCGTGGCCGGGCTTGACTGCCTCAATCGTGCTGACTGTACCGATGCTCACGCCGCACTCGTCGATCAATGCAGTGCCGACCTCAACAGCGCCCCAGCAATGCCGGCTTCGGGCAGTCTGTGCTGCGCGGCGACGGAGAGGGAGAAAGGGAACGAGAAGCAAGCGGACGGCAGCAAACGCGCAGGTGGGAGGCCAGGGCCGGCGGGTCGAAGCAGGCGGGCAGGCTGGCAAGGGATTGAAGAGAGGCAACCAGCAGTACGCAGACTCCAACATCGCCATCCGCCAACGGCTTCCACGCCGGGGCGGGGCTCAGTCATGCTTACTGTACCGATGCTCGGGCTCCCACATCGACATCCACCGACCGGGGGGGGGGGCCTCGACGAACTCGCCCGCGGACATGGAGAAGTCCTGCGGCCTGCTCATGATCTGGCGCGGGGCCCGCGCGGGCGGGGGACACAAGGCGGAGCAGAGAGTGCGGATCGGCAGCAGGTCCGAGGGCTCGGGTATGCCAGCAAGAAGAGGGCGGGCGGCAGAGAGGGGGCCCACGATGGGGGGAAGGGCCAGTCGAGACAAGGGCGGCCCCTTTTCGTCCCGTCGAGGACTCCTGGAAGCTTGTCAGCACCACGGATCCGCCTCGAAATACGGGCAAGGATGGAGTCTGGGGATCGATGTTGACCAGATTTCGGCCGGGCGGGAGAGCCACCGTTGTCCCAGCTGTCCCCCGTCGACTCGAGCGACGAAGGGGGAGACGAGGGCGAAGAGGGAGAGGGTGGATGGGAACGACAAGCTAGTTGGGTGCACTCTATCCACATCTGACACCCTACCCCTCACGCCCATCACTTCCCATTGCGTTGAGTCATGTTCATTCAGCCGTCGAATGCGAGAAAGAGGGCATTGATGTGTCCGTTGCAAGATTTGACCCATCGTCTGCTGCGCAATCGAAATGGGGGTGTACATAGGAGGAGGGGGAGGAGGAGGAGGAGGACCAGTGTAAGTCCAAAACGCACCAGCGATGCAATGCATCATCCCTACCAATTCCCTCTTCATAGGATCCGGCAAGAAAATATCGCCATTGCGGGAAGTGCCCCATTGGAAGACAACCGACTGAGAACCTTCAATCGTGCCAAAAAACCATTCCTGGGACTTCAACGCCGCAAATCATCGTGACTGTTGATGCGTGACATTCCTGAATCGCGCAAGATCACCATTTCTGGGTCTTCCAGACCGCGAATCAAGGTGACTGTCGCGTCCTGGCAAACCTGAATAATGCCAGAACACTACTCCTGCGACTTCAGCCATGAAGAAGCCCTACAACTGCCGTAAACATTTGAAACAAATGTGCGCGGCGCTGAGGCGGGAGCCACAGTGTGAAAACGGCCCACCCTCGATTGATGAAACTGCTGCAAGCTTCTAGAACGAATGTGCGCGGCGCTGTGGCGAGAGCCACATTCTGCAACGACCCGCCCGCCATCTTTACAACTGTTGCAAACTTTACGACGAATGTGCGCGGCGCTTAGGCGAGAGCCAAATGTTGAAAACGACCCGCCCTCCATGTTTGAAACTGTTGCAAATTTCAAGTTTGGGGATCATGAGTGCTGAGGAAGTCTCAAGAAAAACGCCATGCCCGCCCTACCGACACGTCTGGGATGAGGCAAGGAATTCGTCTTATAAAGAAGAGGGAAGGAGCAGAAGCGGCAGCAGGCGGAACGCGAGCAGGGGAGAAGGGGGTCGGGAAGTGCTCGTTTCGAGTACGCTGGGCCTCCAGATCCCTGGCAAGTTGAGGTGGCGGCGGCGGCGACGGCGCACAGGGATGGAGGCGAAACAGGAGGAGCACGACGGCGACATGCGATGAAGAGGAGGAGCTGGAGGGGAAGGAGGAGCGGGGAGGTCGGGGGGGAGAGGGGGATGATCACTTCAGAGTGGTCTGGCCCCTCTTAGCCTCATCCCCTAACGAGGAGGAGAATGAGATGAGGATGAAAAGGAGGGAGGAGCAAAGAGGAGGAGGATAAACGAGGAAGCAAGAGGAAGAGCCGCAGGAGGACGCGGAAGGGAACGGGGAAGTGATTCGGCTCGACTAGGCAATGCTCCCACCCTCCTAAGACAAAGGTGGGAAGAGGATAAAACCGGACGAGGAGAAATCGGGAAATCTCTGAGAGCCAGCTGGTCTGGAAGATGTATCCGGCAGCGCGGCCTCTCCCAGAGCGCTCTGGAACACTCTGAGTGGGTTCCGGAACACTCTGGAGCGGTTTCTCCTCGTCCTAGGCCTACCCAACCCAGCTCGGGGAGGAGGATTAGGAAACGAGGAAGAGGAGGAGGAGGAGGAGGAAGAGGAGGAGGAGGGGGGATGAGGAGGGGGGGGAGGGGAAGGAGGAGGAGGAGGAGGAGGAGGAGGAGGAGGAGGAGAGTGACAACGACGAGGACGAGGACGAGGACGAGGAGGACGGCGACGACGACGAGGCCGAGGGCGAAAACGGAAGGCGAGAATGAGGAGGTGAGGCTAGGGGCGCGGCCCGGTCCGGGTTGAGCTCCATGGCGGGGCAAACGTCGGGGATCTGCGCCGGCCGAGCGGAGGCGGAATGTACCGAAGGGGGGAACAGAGAAAGGGGTTGAGAGGAGGGCGAGATTTCTGGGCCTCCAGGAGACTTCTCGTCGCCACGGCTGGATTATCCTAAACGGCTGGTCAGAGCGCACCCCAAGACAGGTCCGGGGGGGATGCTGTGCCCCTGGACACAGACCCACCTTTGATTTGTCAACATCAAAACGGGAGATCGGATCGAAGCGGAAAGTGCGCCGGCACGGAGTCGGAATCGAGACTGATCGGCTGTGCCGAGAAGCGGAGCAGCACCATGCAGGCCACGGGCCGCGTCGGATCATCGGAGATCAGAATCGAATCGGATCGGGCTGGCCAGAATCGGATCGATCGGATCGAAATGGATCCTGGGAAGCGGAGAAACAGCAGAATAAGAAGTGGAGCGGGGCGAGAGGAGGGAAGGGGGGAGGGGGAGGAGGGCGGGGAAGGGAGAAAGGAGCGGAGAGGGGCAGACGAGGGTCAGTCTGGGAGCCTCGAGCTTGCTACACGCAGAGAAAATCATCCATTGTGAAGTCGCTCCGGATCAACGAAGACCTAGACTGGCGCAGACAAACGTCACCACCGTCCCGCTGGCGGGAGACAAACGCACTATCAAGGCAGCCGCTGCGCAGGATCCTTTGAAAGACACGTGTCCGCAGATCGCGATACACGCCACTCGGCTCGCAGCGTCGCTCGAGCGCTTCATCGCGAGACCGTCAGAGATCAAGGTGGAAAGCGACGCATCAGCAGTCAGCGAAACACTTACGGTTACGATCACTGGGCCACTGCGAAGCTGTCTGAACGTAAACAGATTTACAGTGCAAGCCGCAGGCATCCACCTCACATGCGCAGCCACTGGACTCACCGGATGGCCAACATGACTCGGCGAACATCCTATCCTGATTGGAACTAGATCCTTCAGCGTACCACAGCACGGGCGCCGCAACCTCAAATCCTTGTTCACTACAAGGCTCAGACAACCTTCGGAACAGCTGCCAGGGCACCAAGCTCCGAGGGAGCTCCAAACATCAGGGGTCATATTGCATTGAATTGCTGGGCTCAGCCGATAGCAAATCTGATGAGATTGCCAGCCTACGACAGAATCCGCCGACCCCTTCACCGGCACGTGAGATGCTTCCCCCTCCCGAAACCCCTCCCCTGGGAGCCCGGTCCAGTCGATTTGAAGAGGGGGGTGCGGTCCCCCGGGGCCCGGTCGAACGCGCCATGCGGGGACAGAGGGCCCCAGAACGGGCCAAGAGGGCCCCAAGAGGCCACCTGGACGGCCCAAGAAGGCCACGAGTCGCCGAAAGATCTATCCAAAACGCCCACGCTGGCCTCCAGACGGCCAACAGGCCCCCAAAACGCCCCAGGAGAGGCATCCCAAGAGGGCCTCCAGAAGCACAACTTGCCCGATTCTAACACATTTCACCATCGGCACCCCCCTGAGGGGAAAGTGGTGGATTTGTTTCCGGATTTCCAATTTCCTCTGAGCATGTTTTGATGCGATCGCACCGCCTGGTTGCGCGACCTGCCGAGCTGGAGCGTCGACCTAGACAGTGCAATCTCCAAGTGCCGACGGCCCGGAAGCGGCAAATGCCTGGGCGACTGCTCTCGGAGTTGAGTTCGTTTCTCAGATTTCCTGAATTCACCCGCCGCTCGGCCCCCGCCAAGTTCGAACGGCGGGGCTGCCGGGGTCGATTGCACCGCGACGGCAACAGCACTGACCAGCCAAAGCTTCGACGTCATTCGCCGACGCATCATAAGCTGAGCAGGTCAGTGGGGCCGAGTTGCGAAAGAGAAAACTCCGCAGGAATGGCAGACGCCCATGCGACTGCCGACGCGCTCAGGAGCAGTACCAAGCACGGGAGCAACGGAGTGCGGTCGTTTGGGGGTTTGTAAAAACTCTGAGGGCTGCAAAAACACCGACCGCTGCGCGAAGGCCCCGACGCCACCATTTGTAGCAGCAACGCGTCCTTAAGTTTGCGGGCGCGCAGTTCACGGCACGCGCGATGCCAGCGCCAACAACTGCACGCTACCTCCGAGCAAACAGCGCTCGCTGACAACGATCTGGGCCGTCTTGGGCATTCACAACGTCCAAGACCGCCCAAGGGGCCTTCAAGATCGCCCCAAGACAGGCAAACAGGTCCCCAAGAGGGATCCAAGACGACCCAAGAGGGCCCTAAGATGGCCCAAGAAGCCCCCAAGACGGCCCACGAGGGCCTCAGGACAACCCCAAGAGGGGGCCCAGGGGTGAACTCGGACGGACCTTTCGAGCCTTCGACCCCAAAACGCCTCCAGGTTGCCCCAGGAAGCCCCCAAAGAGTCCCCAGGGAGCCCCAAGAGGGCCGCAAAAAGCCCCCAAGAGGCCCGGCGGATGCCCCCAAGAGGTTGAGAAACTGTCTCCAAGACGCACCCGAGACGCCTCCCACGAGACCCCATCAGCCATCCGAGTGGCCTCAGACCCGCAACCCAGGCACGGTGGAGGGATGTGCCCAAGGCCATTCGATCCGCCGCCCCGTGTAGTCTTGCCGCAGGGGTGCCTGGCGTGCTGAACATCTTACGGTTTTGATTTGGATTCTTTTCCAAAAGAACTCCCCCTGGGCCTTCAGCCCAGCGCGCTGGACACGCGGAAGGCCGCGCCGCTGCGCAACCCGCGTCTCGAAAAACAGCCGTTTCGCTCGGGATACCCTCGAAAATCTCGGTATTGGGGATCCCAGCCCAAGACGCCTTATGATAAGAATGAGCGTCTGCCTCCAAGTTCGCCCCAGAAGTCTACAAGACGACCGAAGACGGCCCCAGAGACCTCCAAGACGACCCACGAGACCTCCCAGAGGTCCTCCAGGAAGGCCCGAAGAGGCCAAAATCATTGATTTGCCTTAGGTTGTTTATGGATTGTGGCATTTGCTTCTTTTTGGCCTCCCGACGGCCCGAGGCGGGCCGAGAGCCCCCAAAGATCGCTCCAAGATCGCCCAAGAAGCCTCCAAGATGGCCACAGAACGGCCCAAGAGGCCCCCAAGACGGTCGCAAGACGGCCCATATAGGTCGCCCCAAGATCGCCCAAGAGGCCACCAAGCTGGCAACAGAACTGCCCAAGAGGCCTCCAAGAGGGTCCCAAGACGGCCCAAGAGGGCCCCCAAGACGCCCAAGATGACCTCCAGGACGGCCCTGGAGCACCCCAAGAGGGCCCCAAGTCGGCCCAGAGAGGCCCCCAGGACGGCTTCCGACGGCGTCAGACGGACCAGGAGTGCCCTAAGACGGCCAAAGAGGCCCCCGAGCCAAGAGGCCAGAGGATGCACCCAGGATGACTCCAAATGGCTCCCAGGAAGCTCCCAGGAGGCCCCCAGAGTGTCCCTCGAGGCTCCCAAGATGCCCCCTCCTCCTCCTCCTCCTCCTCCTCCTCCTCCTCCTCCTCCTCCTCCTCCTCCTCCTCCTGATTTTCCCCGCCATCCTCCCCCAGGTGTTCCCCGAAGAGTTTCTACAACGGCGGGGGAAACACATGGTCCGATAGCTTGGCAGAGCTCTTGCCACAACGCTCGCCCACATGGGCGATTCCAAAAGGCGGGGGGGTCGGCGGTGACTCGCAATAGGCGTCTTCGATAATCATCATTCGGGTGTTTTGACAAATGCCAGCCGTCTGTATAATTACGTGGCTTCTCGCCCGTTTCCCCATACGCGCACGGCGAACACTGAGGATGTCGGCCCAAGAGGCCCCCGAAAGGCCCCCAAGAGGCCCCCATGAAGCCCCATCAGAGCTCCAAAGAGCCGCGGAAAAGGCGCCCAAGAGGCCATCAGGAGAAACATACAACAAACCGCCAGTCCCCCAAGGGGTCGGCGGTGTGGCGTAAGCCCAAGAATCCACGTCCGGAAGTGACGTGTTGCCGGAGGAAGGTCCGCGGATGCTGTACTGTAACGTACCCAGTCGATCCACAGATTGCATAAATGCTACATACTGCCTTTTATTACACCAGTATGCCCCCCCTAACCCCCGCGGAGTCGCGCCACATGTCCGTACCAAAGTGGCGGTCCCCTTCTGGAGCCTTGCAAACGTACAACAAATCGATGGAAAATCAATGATTTGGGCCCCTGGGGCTTCTTGGGGGTCCAAGAGTGCGTCAAGACGGCTCAAGATGGCCTCGAGACGGAGGTCAGTGGCAGTGTTCGCATGCTGCCGCACCCAGTTTGGCAAACCCCTCGCACGCTTCGCGGTCCCAAAACGAGCTCCTCCGAAGGCACCAGTGATAAGATTCGCATCCTGCCTTGTCCAGTTCGGCACACCACTCACACGTTTCGTGACCTCATTGGGAGCTCCACCGAAGGCACCAGTAGCAGGGATCGTATGCTGCCGCGCCCATTTCAGCGCAACCCTCACACATTTTGTGGCCCCATAGGGAGCTCCCCCGAGGGCCCCAGTTGCAGGGTTCGGATGGCATTGCCACGCCCATGTCGGCACACCCCTCACACGCTTCGTAGCCACCATTTCTCTACATCACGTCTGAAAAGGCCGACTCGCCTGCTAGTCTTCGTCATCGTCCTTCCCGTCCACGTCAAAATACTCTTGCTCGCCCCCTCCGACTCATCGGTATTGCGCTACCCGCAGCTGCATATGGTTGAGCCCCCAACGACCCTCTGGAGGCTCAAAGGTCTTGCCTTGGTGCCCTCAGAAAACCACGAAAAACTCACCACGAGGCCACCAGCAAGACCGCAAAGAGGCCAAACAGTATAAAAAGCCAAAAGGATCTCACCAGCCTTCTGGGCGAAGCTGGTACCTGTCAGCTCGTCCGTCTCTCTTGTTCCCCTTTCGGAGGAGGGGGAGGGATAAGCAATGAAGGAGAGAAGGAGGGGCCTACATTCAACGAGCAAGCCCCTCTCAAGGTCAGAAATTGAAACATCATTGGTTTCAGCCGAAAGGGAATGATGCTAGCACCCCTCCATGACAAGGTCGCTCCCGAACACCAAAAACAAATTGGCGACTGGCGAGCACAATCATCATCGTATCGTTGACTGGATCCAACTATCGTATCAAGGCAACCGCTGCGAATTCATTTGTGAAAGACGCCTGCACGAAAATAGCTATGCAGGCCTCTGCGGCTCGCAGCCCCACACAGGCGCACCATCGCACGACCCTCAGAGATCAAGGTGGAAAGCGATGCATCAGCAGTCAGCTAAAGCTTTACAGTTATGATCATTGGGCCACTGCGAAGCTGTCTCAACGCCACAGCCTTACAATGCAAGCCACAAGCAGCCACTCACGTTCACTCGGGCAGCATGCTCAGAAAGCGCTCCAAGCAACAGGGTCAGATATCGTTGCATCACTGGGACTCAGCCGATAGCAAACATGATTCGGTGAACATCCTACCCCTGATTGAGGCAAGCTCCGTCAATGCGATCCGACAATCTGCACCTACATGCGCGACTGACCTACTCCCAGCGGTCGGCATCGAAGTCCGGCCGCTGGAATATCACGAAAACGCGACTGCCCGAACTGCGCTCTCCATGTCTGGAAAGAGCTCCATCGCTACGACCTCCGGATCAAGGTGGGGAAAGCGAACTGCATCAAGGCAGTCAGTTCAGCTATAAGCTTCTACCAGTTATGATCATTGGGCCCTACTGCGAAGCTCTGTCTATCAACGCCACAGCCTTACTATGGCAAGCACAAGCAGCAAACTCAACGTTCACTCGGGCAGGACCATGTCAAGAAAGCGCCTCCAAGGCAACCGGGTCAGATATCGTTTGCATCATGGGACTCAGCCGATAGCAAACATGATTCGGTGGAAATCTACCCCTGATTGAGGCAAGCTCCGTCATTGCGTCGACAATATGCACCTACATGGGCGCGACTGACCTACTCCCAGCGGGTCGGCATCGAAGTCCCCTGGCCGCTGGATTGATCACGAAAAACGCGATGCCGACTGCGCTATCCATGTCTGAAAGAGCTCCATCGCACACGACCCTCAGAGATTCAAGGTGGAAAGCGATGCAATCAGCAGTCAGCTAACAGCTTTAATGTTCCTGATTCATTGGGCCACTGCGAGCTGTCTCCAAGCCACAGCATTACAATGCAGCCACAAGCAGCCACTCACGTTCACTCCGGGGCAGCATGCTCAGAACAGCGCTCCAAGCAAAGGGTCTGATATCGTTGCATCACTGGGACTCAGCCGATAGCAAACATGATTCGGTGAACATCCTACCCCTGATTGAGGCAAGCTCCGTCAATGCGATCCGACAATCTGCACATACATGCGCGACTGACCTACTCCCAGCGGTCGGCATCGAAGTCCGGCCGCTGGAATATCACGAAAACGCGACTGCCCGAACTGCGCTCTCCATGTCTGGAAAGAGCTCCATCGCACGACCCTCAGAGATCAAGGTGGAAAGCGATGCATCAGCAGTCAGCCTAAAGTTTAAAGTTATATAATTGGGCCACTGCGGAAGCTGTCTCACGCCACTGCCATTCAATGCAAGCCACAGGTCAGCCACTCACGTTCCATCGGGCAGGCGATGCTCAGAAGCGCTCAAGCAACAGGGTCAGATATAGTGCATCACTGGGACTCAGCCGTAGCAAACATGATTCCGGTGAATATCCTACCCCTGATTGAGGCAAGCTCCGTCAATGCGATCGACAATCTGCCACCTACAGGGCGCCGACTGACCTACTCCAGCGGTCGGCATCGAAGTACGGCGCTGGAATATCACGGAAAAACCGCGGACTGCACGGACTGCGCTCTCCATGTCTGGAAAGAGCTCCATCGCACGACCCTCAGAGATCAAGGTGGAAAGCGATGCATCAGCAGTCAGCTAAAGCTTTACAGTTATGATCATTGGGCCACTGCGAAGCTGTCTCAACGCCACCGCCTTACAATGCAAGCCACAGGCAGCCACTCACGTTCACTCGGGCAGCATGCTCAGAAAGCGCTCCAAGCAACAGGGTCAGATATCGTTGCATCACTGGGACTCAGCCGATAGCAAACATGATTCGGTGAACATCCTACCCCTGATTGTGGCAAGCTCCGTCAATGCGATCCGACAATCTGGACATACATGCGCGACTGACCTACTCCCAGCGGTCGGCATCAAAGGCCGGCCGCTGGGATATCACGAAAACGCGTCTGCCCGAACTGCGCTCTCCATGTCTGGAAAGAGCTCCATCGCACGACCCTCAGAGATCAAGGTGGAAAGCGATGCATCAGCAGTCAGCTAAAGCTTTACAGTTATGATCATTGGGCCACTGCGAAGCTGTCTCAACGCCACAGCCTTACAATGCAAGCCACAAGCAGCCACTCACGTTCACTCGGGCAGCATGCTCAGAAAGCGCTCCAAGCAACAGGGTCAGATATCGTTGCATCACTGGGACTCAGCCGATAGCAAACATGATTCGGTGAACATCCTACCCCTGATTGAGGCAAGCTCCGTCAATGCGATCCAACAATCTGCACCTACATGCGCGACTGACCTACTCCCAGCGGTCGGCATCGAAGTCCGGCCGCTGGAATATCACGAAAACGCGACTGCCCGAACTGCGCTCTCCATGTCTGGAAAGAGCTCCATCGCACGACCCTCAGAGATCAAGGTGGAAAGCGATGCATCAGCAGTCAGCTAAAGCTTTACAGTTCTGATCATTGGGCCACTGCGACGCTGTCTCAACGCCACAGCCTTACAATGCAAGCCAAAGCAGCCACTCACGTGCCCTCGGGGCAGCTTGCTCAGAAAGCGCTCCAAGCATCAGGTCAGATTTCGTTGCATCACTGGGACATAAGCCGATAGCATTAACTTGAATTCGGTGAACATCCTACCCTGATTGTGCAAGCTCCGTCAATGCGATCCAACAATCTGCACTACTTTGCCGATGACTTAACTCCAGGCGGTCGGCATCCGAAGTCGGCCGCTGGAATATCACGGAAAACGCGTCTGCCCGAACTGCGCCTCTCCATGTCCTAGATTGAGCTCCATCGCACGACCATCAGAGATCAAGGTGGAAAGCGATGCATCAGCAGTCAGCTAAAGCTTTACAGTTCTGATCATTGGGCCACTGCGAAGCTGTCTCAACGCCACAGCCTTACAATGCAAGCCACAGGCAGCCACTCACGTTCACTCGGGCAGCATGCTCAGAAAGCGCTCCACAAGCAACAGGGTCAGATATCGTTGCATCACTGGGACTCAGCCGATAGCAAACATGATTCGGTGAACATCCTACCCCTGATTGTGGCAAGCTCCGTCAATGCGATCCTACAATCTGCACCTACATGCGCGACTGACCTACTCCCAGCGGTCGGCATCGAAGTCCGGCCGCTGGAATATCACGAAAACGCGACTGTTTGCTCACGAACTGCGCCTCCATGTCTGGAAAGAGCTCCATTGCACGACCCTCAGAGATCGGCGTGGGGAAAAGCGATGCATCGGCGAGTCAGCTTAAAGGCTTTCAGTTTGATCCATTGGGCCACTGCGAGCTGTCTCAACGACCACCGCCTTACAATGCATAGCCACAGGCAGCCACTCACGTTTCACTCGGCAGCCTGCTCAGAAAGCGCTCCAAGCAACAAGGGTCAGAATTACGTTGCATCACGGGACGCAGCCGATAAGCAAACATGATTCGGGAACATCCTACCCATGATTGTGGCAGCTCCGTCAATGCGATCTACCACTCTGGACATACATGCGCGCTGACCTTCTCCCAGCGGTCGGCCATCAAAGGGACGGGCCGGGCCGCTGGGAGTATCACGATAACGCGTCGGCCCGAAACTGCGCTCTCATTGTCTGAAAGAGCTCATCGCGCACGACCCCTCAGAGATCAAGTGGGGAAAGCGATGCCATCAGCTGTCAGCTAAAGCTGTAACAGTTCTGATCATGGGGCCTCATGGAAGCTGTCAGAGACACGTTTGGGGCAATTTACAAGCCGCCACAGGCAGCCGCTCACGTTCACTCGGGCAGCATGCTCAGAAAGCGCTTCAAGCAACAGGGTCAGATATCGTTGCATCACTGGGACTCAGCCGATAGCAAACATGATTCGGTGAACATCCTACCCCTGATTGAGGCAAGCTCCGTCAATGCGATCCAACAATCTGCACCTACATGCGCGACTGACCTACTCCCAGCGGTCGGCATTGAAGGCCGGCCGCTGGGATATCACGAAAACGCGTCTGCCCGAACTGCGCTCTCCATGTCTGGAAAGAGCTCCATCGCACGACCCTCAGAGATCAAGGTGGAAAGCGATGCATCAGCAGTCAGCGAAAGCTTTACAGTTCTGATCATTGGGCCACTGCGAAGCTGTCTCAACGCCACCGCCTTACAATGCAAGCCACAGGCAGCCACTCACGATCACTCGGGCAGCATGCTCAGAAAGCGCTCCAAGCAACAGGGTCAGATATCGTTGCATCACTGGGACTCAGCCGATAGCAAACATGATTCGGTGAACATCCTACCCCTGATTGTGGCAAGCTCCGTCAATGCGATGCGACAATCTGGACATACATGCGCGACTGACCTACCCCGAGCGGTCGGCATCAAAGGCCGGCCGCTGGGATATCACGAAAACGCGTCTGCCCGAACTGCGCTCTCCATGTCTGGAAAGAGCTCCATCGCACGACCCTCAGAGATCAAGGTGGAAAGCGATGCATCAGCAGTCAGCTAAAGCTTTACAGTTCTGATCATTGGGCCACTGCGAAGCTGTCTCAACGCCACAGCCTTACAATGCAAGCCACAGGCAGCCACTCACGATCACTCGGGCAGCATGCTCAGAAAGCGCTCCAAGCAACAGGGTCAGATATCGTTGCATCACTGGGACTCAGCCGATAGCAAACATGATTCGGTGAACATCCTACCCCTGATTGAGGCAAGCTCCGTCAATGCGATCCGACAATCTGGACATACATGCGCGACTGACCTACTCCCAGCGGTCGGCATCAAAGGCCGGCCGCTGGGATATCACGATAACGGCGTCTGCCGAACTGCGCTCTCTGTCTGGAAAGAGCTCATCGCTTCGAACCATCAGAGATACAAAGGGGAGGAAAGCGATGCATCAGCAGTCAGCTAAAGCTTTACAGTTATGATCATTGGGCCACTGCGAAGCTGTCTCAACGCCACAGCCTTACAATACAAGCCACAGGCAGCCGCTCACGTTCACTCGGGCAGCATGCTCAGAAAGCGCTCCAAGCAACAGGGTCAGATATCGTTGCATCACTGGGACTCATAGCAAACATGATTCGGTGAACATCCTACCCCTGATTGAGGCAAGCTCCGTCAATGCGATCCGACAATCTGCACCTACATGCGCGACTGACCTACTCCCAGCGGTCGGCATCGAAGTCCGGCCGCTGGAATATCACGAAAACGCGACTGCCCGAACTGCGCTCTCCATGTCTGGAAAGAGCTCCATCGCACGACCCTCAGAGATCAAGGTGGAAAGCGATGCATCAGCAGTCAGCTAAAGCTTTACAGTTATGATCATTGGGCCACTGCGAAGCTGTCTCAACGCCACAGCCTTACAATGCAAGCCACAGGCAGCCACTCACGTTCACTCGGGCAGCATGCTCAGAAAGCGCTCCAAGCAACAGGGTCAGATATCGTTGCATCACTGGGACTCAGCCGATAGCAAACATGATTCGGTGAACATCCTACCCCTGATTGAGGCAAGCTCCGTCAATGCGATCCGACAATCTGGACATACATGCGCGACTGACCTACTCCCAGCGGTCGGCATCAAAGGCCGGCCGCTGGGATATCACGAAAACGCGTCTGCCCGAACTGCGCTCTCCATGTCTGGAAAGAGCTCCATCGCACGACCCTCAGAGATCAAGGTGGAAAGCGATGCATCAGCAGTCAGCTAAAGCTTTACAGTTATGATCATTGGGCCACTGCGAAGCTGTCTCAACGCCACAGCCTTACAATACAAGCCACAGGCAGCCGCTCACGTTCACTCGGGCAGCATGCTCAGAAAGCGCTTCAAGCAACAGGGTCAGATATCGTTGCATCACTGGGACTCAGCCGATAGCAAACATGATTCGGTGAACATCCTACCCCTGATTGAGGCAAGCTCCGTCAATGCGATCCAACAATCTGCACCTACATGCGCGACTGACCTACTCCCAGCGGTCGGCATTGAAGGCCGGCCGCTGGGATATCACGAAAACGCGTCTGCCCGAACTGCGCTCTCCATGTCTGGAAAGAGCTCCATCGCACGACCCTCAGAGATCAAGGTGGAAAGCGATGCATCAGCAGTCAGCGAAAGCTTTACAGTTCTGATCATTGGGCCACTGCGAAGCTGTCTCAACGCCACCGCCTTACAATGCAAGCCACAGGCAGCCACTCACGATCACTCGGGCAGCATGCTCAGAAAGCGCTCCAAGCAACAGGGTCAGATATCGTTGCATCACTGGGACTCAGCCGATAGCAAACATGATTCGGTGAACATCCTACCCCTGATTGTGGCAAGCTCCGTCAATGCGATGCGACAATCTGGACATACATGCGCGACTGACCTACCCCGAGCGGTCGGCATCAAAGGCCGGCCGCTGGGATATCACGAAAACGCGTCTGCCCGAACTGCGCTCTCCATGTCTGGAAAGAGCTCCATCGCACGACCCTCAGAGATCAAGGTGGAAAGCGATGCATCAGCAGTCAGCTAAAGCTTTACAGTTCTGATCATTGGGCCACTGCGAAGCTGTCTCAACGCCACAGCCTTACAATGCAAGCCACAGGCAGCCACTCACGATCACTCGGGCAGCATGCTCAGAAAGCGCTCCAAGCAACAGGGTCAGATATCGTTGCATCACTGGGACTCAGCCGATAGCAAACATGATTCGGTGAACATCCTACCCCTGATTGAGGCAAGCTCCGTCAATGCGATCCGACAATCTGGACATACATGCGCGACTGACCTACTCCCAGCGGTCGGCATCAAAGGCCGGCCGCTGGGATATCACGAAAACGCGTCTGCCCGAACTGCGCTCTCCATGTCTGGAAAGAGCTCCATCGCACGACCCTCAGAGATCAAGGTGGAAAGCGATGCATCAGCAGTCAGCTAAAGCTTTACAGTTCTGATCATTGGGCCACTGCGAAGCTGTCTCAACGCCACAGCCTTACAATACAAGCCACAGGCAGCCGCTCACGTTCACTCGGGCAGCATGCTCAGAAAGCGCTCCAAGCAACAGGGTCAGATATCGTTGCATCACTGGGACTCAGCCGATAGCAAACATGATTCGGTGAACATCCTACCCCTGATTGAGGCAAGCTCCGTCAATGCGATCCGACAATCTGGACATACATGCGCGACTGACCTACTCCCAGCGGTCGGCATCAAAGGCCGGCCGCTGGGATATCACGAAAACGCGTCTGCCCGAACTGCGCTCTCCATGTCTGGAAAGAGCTCCATCGCACGACCCTCAGAGATCAAGGTGGAAAGCGATGCATCAGCAGTCAGCTAAAGCTTTACAGTTATGATCATTGGGCCACTGCGAAGCTGTCTCAACGCCACAGCCTTACAATACAAGCCACAGGCAGCCGCTCACGTTCACTCGGGCAGCATGCTCAGAAAGCGCTCCAAGCAACAGGGTCAGATATCGTTGCATCACTGGGACTCAGCCGATAGCAAACATGATTCGGTGAACATCCTACCCCTGATTGTGGCAAGCTCCGTCAATGCGATCCGACAATCTGGACATACATGCGCGACTGACCTACTCCCAGCGGTCGGCATCAAAGGCCGGCCGCTGGGATATCACGAAAACGCGTCTGCCCGAACTGCGCTCTCCATGTCAGGAAAGAGCTCCATCGCACGACCCTCAGAGATCAAGGTGGAAAGCGATGCATCAGCAGTCAGCTAAAGCTTTACAGTTATGATCATTGGGCCACTGCGAAGCTGTCTCAACGCCACAGCCTTACAATGCAAGCCACAGGCAGCCACTCACGTTCACTCGGGCAGCATGCTCAGAAAGCGCTCCAAGCAACAGGGTCAGATATCGTTGCATCACTGGGACTCAGCCGATAGCAAACATGATTCGGTGAACATCCTACCCCTGATTGTGGCAAGCTCCGTCAATGTGATCCGACAATCTGGACACACATGCGCGACTGGCCAACTCCCAGCGGTCGGCATCAAGGGCCGGCCGCTGGAATACCACGAAAACGCGTCTGCCCGAACTGCGCTCTCCATGTCAGGAAAGAGCTCCATCGCACGACCCTCAGAGATCAAGGTGGAAAGCGATGCATCAGCAGTCGGCTAAAGCTTTACAGTTCTGATCATTGGGCCACTGCGAAGCTGTCTCAACGCCACAGCCTTACAATGCAAGCCACAGGCAGCCACTCACGTTCACTCGGGCAGCATGCTCAGAAAGCGCTCCACAAGCAACAGGGTCAGATATCGTTGCATCACTGGGACTCAGCCGATAGCAAACATGATTCGGTGAACATCCTACCCCTGATTGTGGCAAGCTCCGTCAATGCGATCCGACAATTTGGACATACATGCGCGACTGGCCTACTCCCAGCGGTTCGCATCAAGGGCCGGCCGCTGGAATACCACGAAAACGCGTCTGCCCGAACTGCGCTCTCCATGTCTGGAAAGAGCTCCATCGCACGACCCTCAGAGATCAAGGTGGAAAGCGATGCATCAGCAGTCGGCTAAAGCTCTACAGTTATGATCATTGGGCCACTGCGAAGCTGTCTCAACGCCACAGCCTTACAGTGCAAGCCACAGGCAGCCACTCACGTTCACTCGGGCAGCATGCTCAGAAAGCGCTCCACAAGCAACAGGGTCAGATACCGTTGCATCACTGGGACTCAGCCGATAGCAAACATGATTCGGTGAACATCCTACCCCTGATTGTGGCAAGCTCCGTCAATGTGATCCGACAATCTGCACATACGTGCGCGACTGGCCTACTCCCAGCGGTTCGCATCAAGGGCCGGCCGCTGGTATACCACGAAATCGCGTCTGCCCGAACTGCGCTCTCCATGTCTGGAAAGAGCTCCATCGCACGACCCTCAGAGATCAAGGTGGAAAGCGATGCATCAGCAGTCAGCTAAAGCTTTACAGTTCTGATCATTGGGCCACTGCGAAGCTGTCTCAACGTAAACATCCTTACAATGCAAGCCACAGGCAGCCTCTGGACCTCACATGCGCAGCATGCTCATAAGGAGCGTCAAGCAACTGGAGTCATATCCCGTTGCATCACAGGGGCTCAGCCGATAGCAAGCATGATTCGGTGAACATACTAGTCCTGATTTGAATCAGCTCCTTCAGTGCGATCGTTGGAATATATTGGGATCGAATCGGATTGTGCCGGCCAGAATCTGTGTCGAAACGGATCGATCGGATCGACATGGATCCTGGGAAGCGGTGAAACATATAAATAAAAAGCGGAGCGGGGCGAGAGGAGGGATGGGGGAGGACGGAGGAGGGCGGAGAGGGGAGAACGGAGAAAGGAGCAGAAGGGAGAGGAGCAGAGGAGAAATTGACTCTCCATGGGAGCCTCAAGCTTGTTGCACCCAGAGAGAATCCTCCATGACAAGGTCGCTTCGGATCACCGAGAATTTAAATGGCGAAGACAAACGTAACCACCGTCCAAAAAACAAACGCACTATCAAGGTACGTGGCCCCATAGGAAGATCCACCGGTGGCCCCTGTTGCAGCGCTCGAATCGCGTTGCCACGCCCATGTCGACAGACCCCTCACGCGCATCGTGGCCACCGCTTTTCTACCTCACTTCTGAAAAGGCCGACCCGCCTGCTATCCTTCCCATCCACGTCCCAGTACTCCTGCTCGCCCCCCCTTCCCCTCGTCGGTCTTGCGCGAATTGCAGCTGCAAATGGTTGGATCCGTCGCCAGGGTATGTGTCCAAGGACTATATCCCACACACACACACACACACACACACACAGACCTCGCCGCGCGTATCGCCCAAACAACACACCCCTGGTTTTGCTTTCGACGCCTAGACGGCCCCAAGAAGGCCAAGGACAGCAACAAGATGGCGACGAGAAGTCCGAAGACCAAACCAGGGCGGCCCAGCGTCCCTCTGAAGGCTCCAAGATCTTCCCATGAAGCCCTCAGAAAACCACAAGGGACGCACAATGAGACCACCACCAGCAAGCCTGAAGGGAGGCCAGAAACTATAAAACGCCCACGGAATCTCACCAACCCTCTGGGCGAAGGTGGTTTAGCCTGCAGGCGCTTCCGTCCCCTCTCATTCCCCCTGTGGAGAAGGGGGAGGGGTGAAAAGTAAAAAGAGAACCAGGGCCTTACATTCAACGAGCAAGCCCTTGTCAAGGTCAGACGTTGGAACATCATTGGGTTCAGCCGATAGGGAATGATGCTAGCATCCCTTCATAACCAGGTCGTTTCCGAATACCAGAACCAAAACGAACACAAGCATCGCCGTCTCGATGGCTGGATGCAACTACCATAGCAAGGCAACCGCTGCGCATTCATATGTGAAAGATGCCGGCTCGAAAGTCGCTCTGCAAACCAGTGCGGCTTGCAGCCCCACACAGGCGCACCATGGCACGACCCTAAAAGACCAAGGTGGAAAGCAATGCATCAGCAGTCAGATAAAGCAAGTACAGTTCTGATATCTGGACTAGTGAGCGTTTTCTTATTTGGCGTTTCGACATTGGGCGGAAGGGGGGGAGGGGGGTCGGGCTCAGGACCTCTGCTTAACGCAACTGTTTGCAACAGTGTGTCCCATGGGGGAGACTCCACCTGCTTGAAACAGGCGCCAAAAACAGCCAAGATCTACTCCATGGGGCGGGATGGGGGGTGCAAGGGCCCCCGCCGATCGGCAAAACAATGAATAAGAAAACAATCACCTTATGCGAAGCTGCCTGAACGAAACATCCTTACAATGCAAGCCACAGGAAGCCACTGAAATTCACTCGGGCACCATGCTCAGAAAGAGCTCCAAGCAACAGGGGTCATATCGCATTGCATCACTGAGACCCAGCCGATAGCAAACATGACTCCGTGAACATCCGCCCCTTGATTGCGACAAACTCCGCCGATGTGATCCGACTGTCTGGACATACGTGGGCGACTAACCTGTTTCCAGCGACTAACTTCAAACGCCCGCCAATAGAATACCACGAAAACGCGTCTGCCCGAATTGAGCTCGCCGTATCTAGATTGAGCTCCATCGCACGACCCTCAGAGATCAAGGAGGGAAGCAATGCATCAGCAGTCAGCTAAAGCTTTACAGTTCTGATCTTCCGGCCACTGCGAAGCTGTCTCAACGCCACATCCTGACAATGCAAGCCACAGGCAGCGATTGAAGTTCACTCGGGCACCATGCTCAAAAAGAGCTCCACACAACAGGGGTCAGATCGCATCGCATCACTGAGATTCTGCCGATAGCAAACATGATTCGGTGAACACCTTGCCCATTGATCGGAATAAGCTTCTTCTGTGTGAACCGAAAATGTGGACATACATTTGCGATTTGCTTATTCCCAACGGTTGACATCAAGAGACAGCCACTTGAATACCACAAAAAACGCGCTGGCCCGAACTGAGCTGTCCGAGTCTAGACACAGAGCATCCCCACGGCCTGCAGAGATCAAGGTGGAAAGTAATGCATAAGCAATCACCTAAAGTTGTACAGTTCTGATCATTGGGTTCTTGCGAAGCTGTCCCAACGCCGCATCCTGACAATGCAAACCACTGGCAACCACTGAGGACCACTTTGGCACCATGCTCACAAGAAGGCCCAAGCAACAAGGGTCAGATCGCATTGCACCACTGGGATTCAACCGATAGCAAACATGATCCCGTGAATATGCGACCCCTGATTGGAACAGGCTCATTCGATGTGATTCGAACATCGCGATGGGGGAAAAAAGACAGAGAAACAACGGGAAAAAATTGCGGCGCTGACATAAGTCCACCGGTTGGCGTCAGAGGCCGGCCGCTGGATCACCATGGAAACGCATCTGTCGAAGTGACTTTCCCGCACGAACTCAAGTTCACTCGGGCACAATGCTCAGAAGGCTCCAAGCAACAGAGGTCAGATTTCGCTGCATCACAAGAAATCCGCTGAAAACAGATAGTAGCATAATTCTGTGAACATCCTACCGCGGATTCGACAAGGCCCTTGCAACGCGATTCGAAAATCTGGACATACATGCACGACTGAATGATTCCAGCGGTTGGCATCAAATGCTGGCCGCTTGAAAACCACAGAAAACGCGTCTGCCCGGACTGAACTCTCCGAATCTGGATAGAGCTCCATCGCACGACCCTCAGAGATCATGGCGGAAAGCAATGCAACAAGCATTCAGCGAAAGCGACAAAGGTTCTGATCATTGGACCACTCTGAAACTGCCTGAACGCCACAGCCTGCCAATTCAAGCCACAGGCAGCCGCTCAAGTTCACTTGGACACCATGCTCAGAAAGAGCTCCAAACAACAGCAGTCATATGGCATTGAATCACTGGGATTCCGCCAATAACGCACAAATGTTCTGAACACCCCGCACACCCTTGCCCGGGTTGCGCTGGCAACCGCAGCGCCGGGCGCGCGCCGGAGCCTGCGCCGCGGCACGCGGCGCGAGTGCCGCGCCGAGATGGCGCGGGCGCTTTGGGCGGCCTCGGCGCCGGTCGCAGCGCGACGCGGCAACGGGCTAGAAACGGGGCGAGCTCGGGGGCGTCAAATCCCGAGCGCGGGCTGCACGCCCCACGCCGCGCAGCGCCGCGGCGAGCACGCAACGGCGCGGCGCCGCGCCACCGCCAGATGCGCAGACGCTCCGATGGTAGACGGAGCAAGAGAATGCACGTTACAAGAAACATGGTGGATGCCGCCTGCGCGGGCGCTGGGCCAGCCGGCGACCACCGCCCGGCGGCCTCGCCTTCTCTGCTTTGCTGCGACCGGGCAGGCACAGAATTTGGAAGCGCGGCAAGCGAGGCACGCGCCCGCCGCGCCGCTCGATGGCTGCGCCGTCTGCCTTTCCAGGCGGGCGCCGCGCGGACTCGCGACTCGCGCGCGCGCGCGGGCGCTCAGAACCCGCGCAGCCTCCGGCAGCGCGCGCGTGTCCAGACGCATCACTTCACGCGCGGCCCACGCGCGTCCGCACACATTCCGGAATGCGCCCGCGCGCGAAAAGTGTCTGACAAGCTCAAAAGATCGCCCCAGGCGCACGGCGCTGACTCGAGATCCCGCGGGCCGCGCAGATAGGCCGCGCAGGGCGGCCGCGCCCGACTGGGCGGCTGAGCGAACTGCCGCTCGCGCCCGAGCTCTCCCGCGGCGAAGCTGGGCCAGCACCGCACACCACTCTTGGGGCACTGGCGGGCTCGCGACACCGCGCTCACAAGGGTGCCCAGACGGGCGCGCTCAGCCCAGTCGCTCCGCCCCTCCTGCGACGGCAAGGAGCCCCTGGGTCTCTGCGCGCAGCGACGCAGCCCACCAGGCACAGGTGGCGCGCGCGCGCGCCAGACCGCGCAAATACCCTTGCGCGCGCAGGCACTGGAGTCGGCACACGCCGGACTCACGGCAGACCCGCCACTCGCGACCGGGGGCCCCGCAGCGCGCATGCGAGCGAGTTGCGCCAGAAAGGGCGGTGGCAGGGGCTGCAGATCCGCGATGCCCCGCAGCTGAACCCCCGCGTGATCCCGACGAGTCTCGAACCCCTGCCCCGCCAACGCTCCGGTCGCGCGGCGGCGGCCGCGCGATGCAAGGCGCCCGAACCGCGGTCTGCACGGCTTCGTCCGCGCGCGCCACCGCAGCCGCCGGACTCAATCGGCCAGAGAAACTCGCGGCCAAGGCCCGCCCGTCGCACGCGACCGCACCTGCCACGAACGATACGCCTCGCGATGCCACGGCGCCGCTGGGAGCGACCGCGCGCAAAAATATCGCGCCTTCTTCTCTGGCGCCAGCGACGGCCTGATCGCCGCGCTTCTGCACCGCCGAGTGGAGCAGCCACTTTTCCATGTCTGCACGCACGCAAGGTTTCGCTACGCCGTTCCACTGGGCCGATTTGGCCCAAGCCGCTCGGGCAAGCGCCGCGCGAGAGGGCCGCGCCAGGAACCGCGCGCGCGAGCGCCTGACTGTCGAGCCAGTCGAGCAGCGACGCCGGCGATGGCCAGCACGCCGACGGCAGCTCGGCAAGGCTGACGGCGCTCAACCTGTCGCCGATGTCTACGCGCGCAGCCGCGGCTGGCTTGCGCGCGAGCGCATCCACGAACGCAGAGACAGGATCGCCCGACCCCCGCGCCGACGCGCCGTCACAGATGGCGGCAGACGCGGTCGCCACCTCGGAGTTCTGCAGCATTCGCCGCGGCGCGCTTGCACTGCGCGGTCGAGGGATGCCACTTCCCATCTGCCGAGCCCGTTTGCGACGAACGAGCTCGCGTGGATTTCGAGCCCGACAAGGCGCCGCTCGACCTGGCGCGCGCGGCGCGAGGTGCCCGGGCCAGCGAGGCGCGCGGCGCTCACCGAGAAAAAATCCCGCTAGGCGCCTCGATGACGTCGCGGAGACACGCCTCGTCGCGTTTCGCGCGGGCGCCCACATCGGCCACGAATAATTGCACGTCCGACATCGATGCGGACGCGCGCCGTCAGCCACGCGCAAAATACGCGTTTTCGCGAAGCCTGCACGAAGCGCGGCGGGAAACGAGAAGGCCCCTCGCGGTCGCGCGCGCGCGAGGATCTAACCACCGCGCCCCGCCCCAACGCGGCGCCGCAGGCCCGGACCTCGTTCAGCACAGACTGCGACCCTCGATCGGGCGCGGCGCGGGCGCCGACATGGACATCGCTCGGTCGATCGTTCGCGGCCCTCGCGCGGACGCGGCGCAGAGGTCGGCGGGGACAACGCCGGGTCGTTCGCTCGCGATCCGCGCGCGGACGCGGCGCAGAATTGCCTAGACCTCGCTCGGTCTTTCGCTCGCGATTCTCGCGCGGACGCGGCGGAGACGAGGCGGGGCCAGTCGGTCAGTCGCTCGCTACCAACATTCGGGCGCGGCGCAGTCGGCAGACTGGACCTCGTTCGGTCGTTCGTTCGCGATCCTCGTTCGGACGCAGCGCAGACGTCGAACTGGACCTCTTTCGGCCCGTCGCAAGCAATCGACTTCCGGACGCGGCGCGGACGTCCAGCAGGACTCGCCCGGTCGTTCGCTCTCGACCCACGTTCGGACGCGGCGCGGGCGCCGAACGCGAGCGATCCTCGCGACGACGCAGCGCGGACGTCTAGGGAAGTCGCTCGGTCCATCCCTCGCGATCCCCCCTCAGATGAAGCGCGGACTTCGAAGTGAACCTCGCGCGGGCGCTCGATCGCGATCCTCGTTTCGGACGCGGCGCAGACGCCATGCAAGGCCTCGTTCGGCCAGCGTCACGAAAGATCATCGCTCTGACGCGGCGCGGACGTCGAACTATAGACCTCGCTCGGTCGCTCGCGCGCTCTCTGCGTTCGGCGGGCTGCGGCAGCGGCGCGGGCGTCGAACGAGACGCAAGAGAGCCACGAGGAAGACCTAACCTTCGAGCCTTGCAAGACGACGAGGAGCGCGCGCGCGGGGCCGGCAGGCGGCAGGAACGACGGGGCGGCGCCCGCAGCAGGACGAGCAACCGAGGAAGAGCGAGCCGACGGCGAGGGTCGAGACGAGCACGCAGGAGACGAGCAAGCCGACAAACGCACGCAGACACGACGCGACAGGGCGAGCAAGCCAACCAGCGACGGCACGGCGAAAGCAAAGCACGAGGCGCGGCGGGCAGGCAGCGGCGCGCGGGGCCACGGCCGGCCAGCGCGCGCGACGGCGCACGCCCGCGCGCAAATTCCGAGCGCGGAGCGCACTCCCGACCACGAAATGAAGTTTGCGCCAGCGCGGCGCCGCGGCGGGCCCTGGCCGCGCCCGGGGGGGCGCGGGCCCGCGCGCATCGCCTGCGGCGCGCCGCGACGCGCGCCAGCAACGCGGCGGCGCGGCGACCGCCCGCGCCCGCGCCCGATGCTCGCCCTCGGGGCCAGCGAATGCGCCGGATGGAACAAAGCGCGACCAGTTAGTTCTACACGCGCGAATTATCTGGGCACCCTGCTCACCGGAGCTAGCTTGCGCCGACAACCGCGGCGCCGGGCGCGCGCCGAAGCCTGCGCCGCGCCGCGCGACGCGGGAGCGGCTCCGAGAGGGGGCGGGCGCCTTGGGCGCTGTCGGCGCCCGTCGCAGCGCGACCCAATCAAATGACGCGGCCAGCGCAAGGCACCGCCCGCCCGTTGCGCGCGCAGCGCGCGGCGCTCGGGCGCGCGATGAAGGGTCGCCGCTGCTCGACGCGCCCGAACAGCCGCGAGAACTGTCCGAGCGGTCGGGCGCGACTTTGCGGCAACAAACCGCGCGGCGGGCAGGCAGCGGCGACGCCGGCGAAGCAGCGACACTGTCCGCGCTTTTTCCCCAGGGCAGCCAGAGAGAGCCTCCTCGGCCGCCATGGCTAGCTCCGCCGTGCGAACCCATCACGCGAGCGGGGCGCCCCCGCGCGGACGCGCTGCGAGGCCGCCGCGCCTTCGCGCAACAGCGCAGACGCTCCGATGGCAGACGAAGCAGGAAAATGCACATTACACGAAACATGGTGGACGCCGCCTGCGCGGACGCTGGGCGAGCCGGAAACCACCCCGCGGCGGTCTCGCCTTCTCCTCTTTCCCGCGACTGGGCAGGCGCAACATTTGCGCGATCATTCCGTCGCGGCGGAAGCGCGGCGCGCGCGACGCGCTCCCGCCGCGCCGCGCGATGGGCCTCTGCTGGGGAGCGCGGACTTGTGCACGTCGCTTGGCGCGCCGCGACGCGCGCAAACAATGCGGCCGCGCGGCGACTGCCTGCGCCTGCGTCCGCCGCATGCCCCATGGGCCAATGAAAATGTGCAGTGGGACATCGAGCGAACGCACTGTTCCATGCGAACAGGATCCGGTGAACATCCTCTCACTGACTAGAAGAAGCTCCTTCAGTGTGATTCGATCATCGTGCGCAAACATGCACAACTAACTTATTATCAACGGTTGGATGTCAAGGCCCGCAGCTCGAAGACCACGAAGACGCGTCCATCTTCCCGAACTGAGTTCTCCATGGCCTGCGTAGAGCTCCATCGCACGACCCTCAGATATCAAGGTGGAAAGCAATGCCTCAGCAGTCAGTGGGCCATTGCGAAGCTGTTTCAACGACACATCCTGACAGCGCAAGCTACAGGCAGCCACTCAAGTTCACTCGGGCAGCATGCTCAGCAGAGCTCCAAACAACAGGGGTCAGATCGCATTGCATCACAAGGACTCAACCGATAGCAAACATGATTCGGTGAACATCCTACTCCTAATTGGACAAGCTCCTTCAGATTGATACCACAATCTGCACATGCATGCTCGACTGACGTATTCCCCGCGGTCAGCATCAAAGGCTGGCCGCTGGACATACCACGACAACGCGTCTTTCCGAACTGAACTCCCCGTATCTGGATAGAGCTCCATCGCACGACCCTCAGAGATCAAGAACTTTTCAGCACTGATCACAGGGCCACTGCGAAGCTGTCTCAACGACACGTCCTAACAATGCAAGCCACTGGCAGCCACCCAAGTACCCTCAGGCACCATGCGCATGTGGAGCACCAAGCAACAGGGGTCAGATCGCATTGCATCACTTGTGGTTGACCCAACAGGCAGCCACTCAAGTTCACTGAGGCACCATGCTCAGAAGGAGCTCCAAACAACAGGGGTCAGATCGCATTGCATCAAACGGACTTAGCAGATAGCAAAACTGATTCGGTGAACATCCTACACATGGTTGTAACAAGCTTCCTCAGTGTGAGCTCAAAATCAGGGACTCCATGCGCGACTGAATCAATCCCAGGGTTTTGCATCAAGCACAGATGCTCGAATACCATGGCAACGCTTCTGCACGAACTGAGCTCTCTGCAATCTGGATAGAGCTCCATCGCACGACCCTCAGAGATCAAGGTGGAAAGCAATGCATCAGCAGTCAGCTAAAGCTTTACAGTTCTGATCACTGGGCCACTGAGAAGCTGTCTCGACCCCACATCCTTGCAATGCAAGCCACCGACAGCCACTCAAGTTCACTCGGGCACCATGCTCAGAAGGAGCTCCAAGCAACAGGGGTCAGATCGCATTGCATCGCAAAGACTCAGCCGATAGCAAAACTGATTCGGTTAACATCCTACACCTGGCTGTAACAAGTTCCATCAGTAAGAGTTCAAATTCAGGGAATACATGCGCGATTAATTGATCCCAGGGGTTGGCATCGAGGACAGACGCTCGAAAACCACGACAACGCTTCTGCCCGAACTGAGCTCTCTGGACAGAGCGCCATTGCAAGACCCTCAGAGATCAAGGTGGAAAGCAATGCATCAGCAGTCAGCTAAAGCTTTGCAGTTCTGATCATTGGGCCACTGCGAAGCTGTCTCAACGACACATCCTGACAACGCAAGCCATAGACAGCCACTCACGTTCACTCGGGCACCATGCTCATAAGGAGCTCCAAACAACAGTGGTAAAATCACATTGCATCGCAGAGACTCAGCCGATAGCAAACATGATTCCGTGAACATCCTACCCCTGATTGGAACGAACTCCTTCTGTGTGATTCGCACATCGTGAAATAAACCATCCACAGCTAACTTATTCCCAGCGGTTGGCATCAAAAGCAGGCCGCTGAAATGAGACGACAACGCGTCTGCCCGAACTGAGCGCTCCGTATCTGGACAGAACTCCATCGCACGACCCGCAGAGATCAAGGTGGAAAGCAATGCATCAGCAGTCAGCGAAAGCTTTACAGTTCTGATCACAAGGCCACTGCGAAGCTGTCTCAACGACACGTCCTAACAATGCAAGCCACTGGCAGCCACCCAAGTACCCTCAGGCACCATGCGCATGTGGAGCACCAAGCAACAGGGGTCAGATCGCATTGCATCACTTGTGGTTGACCCAACGTGGGGTCCAACTGAAAGGGGGTGGTGCAATAGATGTGGGACAATTGAATTGCACATGTATTGCGCCAGAGAACCGTATTGCATTTCCGTACAACTAATATACTGCACGCGAAACTCCGGCAATATTTTTGCCCACGGAGATGTATTGCACACCCCAAATCCACTGCAACCCCACAAATCTCTTGCACCACCCTCTTTTCGCAGGACCTCCTTTTGGGTCAACGCGAACTGGGACTCAGCTGATAGCAAACATGCTTCAGTGAACACACTACCCCTGATTGGAACAAGCTCCATCAATGAGATTCCTAAATCTGGGAATGAATCCACGACTAACTTACTATCAAAGGCCCCCCGCTGAAATACAATGAAGACGCGTCTGCCCGAACTAAGCTCTCCGTACATAGATAGAGCGCCATCGCACGACCCTCAGAGATCAAGGTGGAAAGGAATGCATCAGCAGTCAGCTAAAGCTTTACAGTTCTGATCATTGGGCCACTGCGAAGCTGTCTCAACGACACATCCTGACAATGCAAGTCATAGGCAGCCACTCACATTCACTCGGGCACCATGCTCATAAGGAGCTCCAAACAACAGGGGTCAAATCGCATTGAATCGCAAGGACTCAGCCGATAGCAAACATGATTCCGTGAACATCCTACCCCTGATTGGGGCAAGCTCCTCCATAGCGTAATGCCACAATCTGGACATACATGCGCGACTGACTGTTTCCCAGCGGTTGACATCAACTGCCAGCCACCGGAATACCACGACAAGATGTCTGCCCAACTTGAGCTCTCCATATGTGGAAAGAGCGCCATTGCAAGACCCTCAGAGATCAAGGTGGAAAGCAATGCATCAGCAGTCAGCCCAGCTTTACAGTTCTGATCTTTCGGCCACTTCGAAGCTGTCTCGAAACCACATCCTGACAATGCAAGCCGCAGGCAGCCACTGAGGTTCTCTCGGGCACCATGCTCAGAATGAGTCCAAGCAACAGCGGTCAGATCGTACTGCATCACTTAAGTCAGCCGATAGCAGTGTGATTCTGAAGTCTACAAATCTGCCAGTGTCCCCTAGCACGCTGAGTTGTGGTAGAATGCCAAGTGCTGCCTGAAACGGTCTGCGTAATCTTCTAAGCGGGCCCCCTCCTCCTCCTGGGCATGCATGGCCTTCCCTTCTCCCTTGTCCGCGCTTCCACACAAACTATGGATCCGCACTCCCGAGGCAACGATCCCTCCTGAAACACAATGTATCGATACCCCCTGAATGGCCCCAACGTAGCCGACGATAGCCTCCAGACGGTCAAAAAGATTGCGCAACTGGGCCAGAAGAGGACCCCCGGTAGGGCCCGAAGAAGCCCAAGTGGCCTAACAGCCCCAAGAGAGCCCGAATGAGCTTCATGAAAGACACCTTAATGAGTGAAAACGAAAGATGACACATGTGACGGGCGTCCTCCTCCTCCTGCTCCCCCTCCTCCTCCTCCTCCTCCTCCTCCTCCTCCTCCTCCTCCTCCTCCTCATCATCATCATCATCATCATCATCATCATCATCAGCATCCTCATCATCATCATCATCATCATCATCATCATCATCATCATCATCATCATCATCATCATCCTCAGCAGCAGCAGCCGCAGCATCACCACTAGTCATCATCCTCACTACCCTGCAGCACTATCATCATCATCATCATCATCATCATCATCATCATCATCATCATCATCATCACCAGCGGCGTCGTCGTCAACAGCAGCATCATTATCATCATCATCAGCATCAGCATCGTCATCATCATCAGCATAAGCATCATCAGCAACATCCGGATCTGCAGCAACAGCAGCATCATAATCATGAGTAGTATCCTCATTATCATCCTTGTCGCCGTAACCGTCGTCACCAGCATCGTGATGGTCAGTAGGATCACCGCGACCATCGCAACCTCAAACACGCTCCTC
>CAUYUJ010014342.1:81773-129273 GCA_963575745.1 Prorocentrum cordatum | reverse complement strand
CCCCAGATCGTTGCTTCACTGTATGCTTCCCCACTTCCCTGACCAATGCCATTCGCCTGAGCAAAGCTGCTGCCTGGGCTGGGGAGGGGTATTTTCTTCCGTCGCGGCCGCAAGCGGAAGCACAGGCGGCGTCCGAAGTCAGCCCGGGCTACGAGCCAAATCTAATTACCTAAGCGGGCAAACTAACGGCCGCCGAAACTGCCGCCGAGGGACGCCGAGGTAGACGCTGGGGACTGAGGCAGAGCTGCAAGAGGTGCCAGGTGTGTCAGGCGGCTGAACTGCAACCATTCCAAGGGCGAGACCACCGGGACTGGGGAAGGGTACGCGAAACGTCAAGAAATATGTTCCGTGCGCCGCAAAGGAGACGCAAACATGGCACTGGGCTTGCATTGTTAACCAAGTATCTCACTCACGAGAAGCTGCAAGCATCAGTGTCGGACAGCCGTACATCGCAGGACTCATCCAACAAGGAATGAGAATGAGAAATTATCTACTCAGTGTGATCCAGCTGACTGGTGAAACGAAGCTCCCCTTGCGCATCACGAGCGACTGCTAGCAAAAGGACAATCGTCGAAGGACCCTGGAGACAATCAGCTGCATGGATATCAGCTCTGCGCATCCCGTGCGCCCGCAGTGGGCGATCTCTTGTTTTCAGTGAGCATCCATTTGCATGCACGCCGTCGATTGGTCGGGGATGGACAGAGCCGCCAATTGGCAAGACACCCTGTATTACGTGACAACGAAACAGGACCAGACCAGGCGGACGCAGGCCCAAAAATTGCAGGCGCAACAGCCTTTCGAGAATCGAAAAAGGACAGTTCGCTAATCGACTTGGGAGGGTGCGGGTTCTCCATCAACCTCCGATGTAGACGTTCGGCTACGGAGCACTCCAGCAGGAGCGCAAAACGTCCCCTTGGGCCCCTGCACCAAAACGCTGACACAACCCTCCATCACACACACACACACACACACACATCTAGCGCCCCGCTCGAATATGACTGGGGTCGTAAGCTCGCACGCATCGCCAATGCATCGCAGAAGCACCAGCGACGCAGTGATGAAGCAAACTGGTCTCCAACTGGAGGCCGCATCGCCGATGCATCGGCGATGCGGCACGATCCTCCGACCCCATCTGCTCCGGTCTCACTTGCGAGGCCTGGATCCCCTGGTCCCTGACGAAAATCTGCTTTGGAAGCCCAGTCCCTGTACCCGTCCTGGGGCACTTGATGGCGCATCATCTTGTCATCACTGGAGGAACAAAATGGCTCCCAGAGTCCATCGATGGCCCGCTTCTCGACTTACTCGGGACCGATCTCCAGCGGCCCAGACGGGGGGCAAGAAACAACAAAGATTCTGGCGCGATTGTTTGCTTGCTCGATCCTCTGGAATCTGACGGATGTATTTGCTTCAATCCGCGGACCCCCGAAGTCTTGTCGATGATGTTCAGAATGCATGTTTGCGCCAACGTGTGCTTGCCTACCGAAGCCGTTCAATACGACGCAGGCGGTGCAATCAGGGCCCGCAAAGTCTGCGTGCTATCGGTGCAGAGGAACGGGGAAAACACAGATTGGATTAACGTACGTCCGGGGATCATCGACATCGACTCGATCCCCTCCCCGCAGGCAGTCCTGTCGTCCCAGGACTATGCGTGATGACCCTGGGCCCTGAAACGCTGCCTCTTGAGGCCGAGACCCCCAGAGGCCGCAATCGACGAGAAACGATCCGAGTCCGCCCGAAGTCCAGGTGCCCACACTGCCCCCTGGGATCAGTCAGCACCGAGTCGGGAAATCGGATCGGAACGGAACGTGCGTGCGTCGGATCGGCATGCATCGGCACGGAGTCGGAATCGAATCGGATCGGACACGCCAGGATGCACGGCAGCGCCATGCCAGCACCGGGCCGCACGGGGTCGTCTGAAGATCGGAATCGGACCGGGCCACCGGATCGATCGGATCGATCGGACCAGGCCACTGGATCGGAATCGGACCAGAGACCGGATCGATCGGATCGAAAAGAGCCCGGGAGAGCCCGGGTCCCCACCCTGCCCGCGCCTTGATGGCCTGCAGCTGGCTCCGCCCCCTCTTGCGATGCTCCAGGCTCAGCACGAACGGAAAGATGGTGTGCGTCTGGGCGGGGCGGGGGGGGAGGCGGGGAGCGGCAGGATGAGGAGGGAGGGGCGGGAGGCGCTGGCAGGAGGAGGAGGAGGAGGAAGGGAGGAGTGAGAGAGGAGTGAAGGAGGAAGGGAGGAGGGAAGGAGTGCAATTCCCTAAACAGCGAATTACGCGATAAGAGAATGCATTCCTGAACCGCTGAATGCGAAGTGTGCCGTGCCGTGCTTGGCCTTCAGCATGCGAAAACAGTGTCGTGCCGTGCCATCCTCCCTTGGTCTCCAGTGTGCGAAACGTGTGCAAAACCATGACGTGCCGTGCCGTGCCCGCGTGCCGTGCCGTGCGCGTGCCGAGCCGTGCCTGAACTCTAGAATGCGGAGAAGGCGCCGTGCCGGAAGAAATGCCGGGCCGTGCGCGTGCCGCGATGTGCTTGAGCTCTGGAATGCGAAACGGGTGCCTTGCCGTGTCGTGCCAGCGTGCCGTGCCCGCGTGCCGTGCCCGCGTGCCGTGCCGCGCGAGCGCACGTGCAACGCCTGAAATCCAGAATGCGAGAAAATGCCGTGCCGTGCGGTACACGCGTGCCGTGCCGTGCCCGCGTGCCGTGCCGTGCGCATGCCCACCCACACCAAGCACGCCCCCCTTTGATGTTGACTTAACGTGCGTGTTCTCATGCAGCGTTGCTGTTTAGGGTCTCGTTGCACAGCTGTGGCCCCAGCCTTCTTGAGGTGGAGGCCCTTGCCGATCAGTCTCGAAGGCTTGCACTTGAGAATGGAAAGGGTGAGGGTAAGGGTAAGAGGAGGGGGAGGGAGAAATGGAGGGAGTCAGGGAGGGAGGCAACCATGCGAACGCAAGTCCAACTCGGGTGAGCTGGTCCGAAGGCGCTTCGAAACGCCTCTCATCGAAGACAAAGCCGAAGTGCACAGAAAAGGAGAGGGCCCACCCTGCAGGCTAGCATAATAGCACACAGTTGGGCGACTGAGTAGGAGGAGAGGAGGAGCAGCAGCGCGTGTCCGAGCACGCCGAGAGGATGAGAAGTTGCAGGCAGTGAGCTGGGGAGGAGGGCATGGAGGAGGGGAGAGAAGGCGGTACAGTCAAGCTACTACCACGAGAAACGCAGAATGATGAACGAAGCCGCTGTTTGAACCCAAGAGAGCCTGGGTGCACAGGAGCGCTTGAGGGACAACCATGGAAGGACCCAAGGAACAGCGAGCGCCTTCCGAACCCGATAGATGCGTGTCGTGATAGATTCGGCGTTGGTGTCTGACACCGCGAGTCCTTCCACCTCGAGCCATCGCGGCTCGTCCGACAGCGCGGATCGTCCGATGTCGGCCGACTTTGGCCCGCTGGCGGCGTTCGAACATGAACGCCCGCGCCAGGGTCGCCGCCAGGTCAACACAGCGCGAACCTGCCGTACAGCAGGGTCGTGTCGTGCAGACGTCGGCATTGGTTTCTGACCTCGCGCGGATAGTTCAACCTCGAGCGATCGCCTCCTAGTCATGTGCTCTTCAAGGGGCCATGGGGCACACCAAAAAAAAAAAAAACGATACCAATATCCCTTTTCTCACATGGTCTGTATGTTCGTCTTCTCCCCCACTTCCCATATTTTCCCATATTTTCCTGGGGATGGACGGTCAATTGTGTCTGTGTGTTTTTCCCCCTCCTGAGCTCTGCATTCCCCCTCTTCCCAGACAGGGGGAGGATGGACGTGCAAGAGGGGGGAGCGGGGGGCTCTCCAGGGTGCTGCTCGTCTCGTTCAGGACCCACTTGCTGCCCTGCAGCATGTGGTACGAAAACTCGTTCCTTCGCCCAGCAGGAACGGCGAGGAGGAATAGGGAGGAGGGGGACAGAGGGGGGAGGGCGAGGGGAAGAGCGAGAATGGAGGACAGAGAGGCGAGGGGCGAGCGGCGAGGGACAAGCTGTGTGCGCTCGCGCCACATCTGACATCCTATCCCTCCCTCCCATCCCTGCCAATTGCGCTCTTTGTTTTCTCTATCCGCGGACGCGGACCATTGCCGACCTGCAACCCCATTACCCAAGCAAAGCACCCGAATAGCAGCAAAGGTGACTTGTGGGATCTTGCAGGGCAGGTGAGAACTGTTAGACTTGTGCGATCTGTGGGACCTGTGGAACCTGTGGGACTTCTGTGGCCTGTGGGACGTGTGGGACATGTGGGACACGTGGGACCTGCGGGGCAGGTTGGAACTGTGAACCTCTGGGACCTATGGGACCTATGGGACCTGCGGTACTGGTGGGACCTGTGCAACCTTGGGGCCTCTGTAGCCTGTGGGCGTGTGACCTGCGACTCCTGTGGGACCTGTGGGACCTGTGGGACCTGTGGGACCTGTGGGGATCGTGGGACCTGTGAGACCTGCGAGACCTATGGGACCTGTGGCACCAGCGGGACCTGGGGGACCCCTTGTGGGACCTATGAGACCTGCGACACCTGTGGGACCTGTGGGACCTGTGGGACCTGTGGAACCTGCCGGACCGCTGATATCTGTGGGACCTGCGGGGCGACCAGTGACACCTGTGGGTCCTGAGGGGCTGCGGGACATGTGGTGCCTGCGAGACCTGTGGGACCTGCAAGACCTGTGGGATTCAGAAAAGTGGCTCGCGCTGGGGCGAGAGCGCCATTCGGAACCACGGGAGCACAGCGCCGATCCGAAAATGAGGCCCACGCTGCAGCGAGAGCACCCTTTTGAAACACCGAAATCAATCAGAGTGTAAGAACACACAGGAACAAATAAGTCGGCCCAATCCTGTGGAAAAAAACAGACATTGAGGGGAGCGCCGGATCTACCGGACAGGGTCAGGGGAAAGAGTAGAGTAGTACTCATAGCGTGTAGATGTTGAGTGAGGTGGAGCAGGGAGGGGCGATGAGCGAGGGAGGAGAGACGACGGAGGAAGGGTGAGCGAGGGAGGATGCAGGAGAAACGAGAAACTAGAAAGGAGAGAAAAGCCAGGAGGGAGAAGGCGGGGGGGAGAGGGAGAGGATGAGAGAGGGGGCGGACGGGGAGGATGAGAAGGGAGGGGAGTTGAACGGAAACGGGAAGGCGGAACTAGGAAGAGGACGGAGGGAGAGGAGGAGAAAACCGTCGAAGAGAAGACAAAAGGAGGGGGAGGGCCAGAGAGGAGGAAGGGGAGGGGGAGGAGGGGGAGAACCAGAGAAGACCATCGACGCGTCGACGAGACCTCTGTCTCAACACCAAGAGCGCCGCCCTGAGAGGCCAGCACCGCGTGGGCCTGCCGCTCGGGCGAGGGTCCCGTCTTGAAAGAGAGCCGCCTCGCACCCTCGAGCTGGAAGGACTGCGAAGAGCTGCACATTCTGCAGCTCAACGGAGGTGTCCATCGAGTAGTCGGAAGTAATCAGTCAAAAATGGCCTGGGGACCGGAAGGAATGCGAAGAGCTGCACCTCTGCAGTTCAACAAGGCGTCCATCGAGATCCCCGTTTTGACAGAAGACCGCCCCCATTCGTGCAGTTGGTGCACATGTTGGCCCGTTCAGTCATGAACGTGGAAGAGTCAACGAGCGAGAGGCTACAGTTGGAAGCGAAACGCCCTCCATCATTGTAGCTGCTTCAAGCTTTTGAAATAAATGCCCTCTGCGCTACGGCGAGGACCCAATTCTAGAAATGAGCCGCCTCCATCCCTGAAACTGCTGGGATTGTTGAACGACGATTGTGCGAAGCGCCAAGGCGAGACCCCAAGTGTAAAACCCTCCGTCCCTGCAACTGCTACAAGCTGTTAAAATGAACATGCGCGGCGTGCCGGCGAGGTCTCCATTTGAAGACGACCCCATCAATTCTTGATCTGCTGCAAGCGACTGTGCGCGGCGCTGGGGCGAGAGCTCCATTTTGAAAACTATACCCTACTTCAACCTTGAAGCCACTGGAACATGTAAGAAGAACGTGCGCGGCGCTGCGGCGAGAGACCGGTTTTGAAAACGACCCCCTTCCGTCCGCGTGGCTGCTGGATCCTTCAGAACGAGTGGTCACGGCGTGAAGCCGAGAGCTCCATTTTGAACCCCCCTCTCCCCCTCCATCGGGGTACCTATTGGAAACACCAAGCTTCAGGAACATACGTTGTGAGGAAAGCTCGTGCGAAGCGCCCGGCCCGCCCTACCGACACGCCGGAGAGCGCGACAAGAAGAATTATGTACAAGGAAACGGGATGGAGAGGGAGGAAACCCAAGATGCATCAACGATGCTGCAATACACCCTCCCGTCCCAAGTCCCCTCCTGAGATCTCCCCACAAGCAGTGTGTTTCACTACAGTACGCGCCCCCACTGAAAGATCAGCACCTTGTGGGCCTGTCGCTCAACCGACAGACCCAGCTTGAAAAGGAACTGCCTGGCATCCTTCCTCTATCGCGTAATCAGACATGCGATGATGGGCCTGTTTTCCACCACCACCACCACCATAAGTTGGAGGGGGGAAGGAGGCGGTGGAGAAGGAGGAGGAGGAGGAGGAGGAGGAGGACTCCCTCCCCCTCCTACTTATGGTGGTGGCGGTGGAAAACAAGCCCACCAATGCGAGAAGGCAAAACATCTGTACATATACATATATACACATATAGCAAAATGATGCCCAGCGAGATCCCGTCTTGAGGAAGGACGGCACCCCACCCGTGTAGCTGCTGCACGAGTTCACACCTCTGGATATTGTGTTTTGGCAGGCTCTCTAACAAAATCCCCATTTTGAAAAAATGCCCGCGAGCCATACAGCTTGAAGGACGCCTAAAGCAAGGGGCCCAATTTTGGAAAGTAGCCGTCCTCCATCATCGTGACGGCTGCAAGCTTGTAAGACGAATGCGCGCGGCGCTAGGGCGAGAGCCCCATGTTGGAAGGAAGGCGCCTTACCTCCGTGAAGCTGTCGCGAACTTGTACGACGTGTGTGCGTTGCGGGGCCAAGAAGCACGGCTGGTGGAAGGGAAGTAGGAGGAGGAGGAGGAGAAGGAGCAGCGGCAGGTGGAAGAGAAGGAGAAAGAGGGTGCACAGGTCATCGTCCAAATGGTAACCTCGCCGTAGCGCTGCGCATGCTCGTCTTGGTCTGCAACAGCTACAAAGATCTACGGAACTCGCTTTCAAAATGGGGCTCTCGCGGTAGCGCCGTGCACATTCGTGACAAATGTCTGCAACAGCAACAAGACTCTGAGGAGGTCGCTTTAAAACTAGTCCCGCCTTAGCGCTGCGCACAGTCGCCTTCAAGTTTGCAACAGCTAGAGAGATCGATGAGGATCGTTTGCCAAATGCGGCTCTCGCCTTCGCGCCGCGCACATTCGCTTTAACAGCTTGCAGTGATTGCAAGGATCGAAGGACGATCGCTTTCAAAATGGCGGCTCTCACATTAGCGCCGCGCAAAACCGTTTCAAGGCAGGTACGAGGATGGATAACGGTTCCTTTCCAAAAGGGAGGTACCACCTGAGACTTCCTAAGTTGTCCAAACCAGAAACTTGAAAATGTGTACCAACTGCTCGGATGTAAGGGAGGGTGATTACTTTTCTAACTGGGAGTCTCGCTTCAGACTTCTTCGATGTTCATGACCAGAAGTGGAGACTTCTCCAACAGTTCTACAGATGGGGATGGTCTGGACACCTCGCTCAACTACATGATCATACGTACATGTTAGCATGCCTCACTACTCGCAAGAAGGATGCTAGGCAGCTCCTTTTCAAGAAGGGGATCTCGCCTGAACGGAAGGACCACAAGGTGCTGGTCTTTCAGGAGGGCGCTTCTTGTAGTGAAGATGAAGCCTTGCTGAGGCGGGGACTTGGGCCCTTGGGATGGGGGAGGGTGCATTGCAGCATCGGTGTTGCATCCTGGGTTTACCCTGGTCCTCCTCCTCCTCCTTCCTCCTCCTCGAACCCCAGCACCCCTCGAACCCGCGAACCCCCAACATCTTTTGCTCACCGCCTCTTACAAGCCCTCCTAGGCGCCAAGGGGCCCAGCCTGGACCGCTCCAGGTGCGCCGACCGCCGGCCACGAGCGGACGGCGCCACAGATCCGGCAGCACTCAGGCGGGGGCTGCACCTCCACTGCCAGCGTGTATTGCCTAAAGGCCTCCCAAACGCAGACCTCTAAAGCTTTGCAAAAAAAACAAGACGGCCATGCTTCGTCGCTTTCGGGTTCCAAAGGCCCACCAGGGCCACGCGAGCGTCAAAAAATGACCCAGCATCAAAAAGACGGCCCTGCATTGAAACAGTCAAGACGTTGAACGTCTCAGAATGAGGCGCGTGTGGATGGGGCCGACAGATCGCACCGCACCGCCGACGCGGTCTGGATCGCGCCGCATCGCCGATGCATCGGCGATTCCTCTCCCCCGACGCTGCCAGCAACCTGGGCCTTGGACTCCTTCCCCTGGGCCCGGTTTTAATTCTGAGTCGTTTTAGACAATCCTGGGGCTCGGGAACGGCCTCCAGAGGCCAAACGTTACGAAAGATTAGCCGTCGCAACTTTGCGTCGCCTTCCCCTGAGAATGCAGCGCGATCCTCCGACCCCATCTACTCCAGCCCCATTTGGGAGGCCTGGACTGTGAGATTTCGGATCATAACTGTGGCCTAAAGGCGGCCGTTCGGGACGATTCCGACATCCCCAGAACGCTCTCGACGAGGCGCAGCTGATGGAGGCCTCACCAAGTCTCGAAAACCTTCGAAAAGGCCGCCCGACCTGGGAGGCCCCGTTTGGGAGGCCTGGACCGTGTGGCAGACGCGAGCTGTGGCCTTCCACCGTGTCGCGCTGGTCGGTCTCCGCGGCGGGGCCCGAGCTGGGCCCTCCCCCGGCGGCACCGAGACCGAAAGCCGACCCAGACGCCAGCGCGGAATCGAATCCAGCGAACGCAGCCGAGGAGGGCGCAGCGGCGCCACACCGATGAAGGCCGCCCAAGGGGAGCCAGAGCAGGCGGGGTCAGATGATCACGCCGCATCGCCGATGCATCGGCGATGCACCTGGGATGGCGGGACAAGGAAGGCCAGGCTCTGGACCACGCCGCGTCACCGTTGTACTGGCGGTGCGGCGCGCGGCATGGAAACGACGCAAGCCGACCGATCCGAACCGACCGAACGCAACCGACTGCGACGCGGCCGACCGGCGCGAATCGCAAACTCCCCTGGTGATCCTCGTCGTCTGGTCTTCGGGCCGGCGGCCGCCTGGGACGCTTCAGGCCCACCCAGAATGATCCCCCGGGAGGCGCAGCTGCTGGAAGGCATCCCGAGGCCAGGAAGCCGCAGAGAGAACCGACGAGAACGTCCGAACACCTCGAACGGCGAGTCCCGTTCGTCCAAAAAATCCGCAAACACCTCTGCGAGCGGGCGAGCGCGCGAGGACCGCGGCCCGGGAGGGAAAGGGGCGGAGGAGGAGGACAGGAGGAGGAGGAGGAGGAGGAGGAGGAGGAGGAGGGAGGAGGAGGAAGGGAAAAGGAGGAGCAGCAGGAAAACGGAAAAAAAGAGGGAGGGGAGGGAGGGACACGGTCGACCAGGAGGGAATACCGGTATCCAATCTCGTATCCCTCCTCCCTCCTCTCGCGTTCTCCTCCTCCTTGTCCTCATCTTTGTTGTCCTCCTCCTCATCTCCCACCCCCCTCCTCATTGTCATCCCCCTCTTTCGGTTTTCAGGATTCCTGGTCGCCTGGGCTGCAGATACCACTTTGGGGATTGAACGAACCTCCTCTTTCCTCTCTCCTCCTCCTCCTCCTCCTCCTCCTCCTCCTCCTCCTCCTCCTCCCCCTCCTCCTCCTCCTCCTCCTCATCCTCCTCCTCCTCCTCCTCCTCCTCCTCCTCCTCCTCCTCCTCCTCCTCCTGCTCGCCCCTCGCCATCCTCTTCCTCCCATCGCCCTCCTCCTCCTCCTCCTCCTCCCTGGACCTGGTGGGTTCAGTGGAATCGCAGAGGCCACAGGAGTTCACAGGAGGCCCCGGAAGGCTTCAAAAGCCCCAGGAATCCCCTGGAGATCCCAGGAGGCTACAGGAGGTGCCAAATAAAAGTTTCAGGATGCCTCAAGATTTCGGGAAATGCTGGAGGTCTGGGAATCCATGCCCCAGGGAGTTTCAAAACATTCAAGTGTCACAAGTTCTCGGGCGTTTGAAACTGGTCGAAATCCCTGGCTGACAGAATTGCAGAAGGACCCTGGAGATCTGGGACCCCAGGGCCCAGGGATTTTCGAAAGTTGATAACATTACAAATTTCGAAAATATTGCGGTGCTTTCAACAAACTTCACAATGTGTGAAAGGTTGTGAAACTTTGAAAAACCCTGACTTCGGGAATGTCGGGGGATCCTGGATATCTGGGAGTCCAGGGCTCAGGAGTTTGCAAATATCAACCTGCTTCAAGGTTTTACAACATCTTGCAGCTTCAAACTCTAAAACTTCGACACATGTCTTACTACAAATTTACAAACTGCTGAAATCCATAGTGTCCAAAAATTCGGGGGAATCCTGAAGATATCGGAATGGAATCCTAGGCTCGTGGAGTTTCACAAGTTGAAACAACTCAACACATGTTGAAAAATCCTGTCGTCTTGAACGTCCGAAGCCTTCTGAACTTTAAAAAAAAAATCCTGGAGATCAGGGGATCCAAGGCCCAGGGATTCTCCAAAATTTGAATGGTAGTCTCCTGGCGTTAGAAGTAGTGACCACGTTCAAATTTTCAGAGCTTCTGAAACTTTGGAATTCCAAGTTTTCCCAGATTTCGAAGGATCCTGGAGATCTCAGAATCCCGAGCCCAGGGAAGCCGACCCCCTCCCTCACCCCCTCCTCCTCCTCCCCCTCGCCGGGGAAGGGGCACGAGGGATGTGAAGCAGGAGGAGGAAAAAAGAGCATGCCCTCAGAGCACCCGCAACATAATTAAATTCGTCGCAGGCGCACTGGGTGCCGCATGGGGAACCTATCGGGGCCATCCGGAGCCCCCCCGCCCCGAGGATTCCCTCAGAGCGGTAAGATGGCCCGTCGAGAGCTCCAGGAAGCCCCCAATAAGACACCACGAATGTAACCCCCAGGGCATCCGCAAGAAATTCAATCATGTTGCGGGTGCTCTGGAGGCGGTCTTGGGCTCGTCTTGTCTTGGAGCGTTAGGAGGCTCCAGGAGGGCCTTCCTGGGGAACGTCTATGAAGCAGCATCGTAACCGCAGCAGCAGCATTGAACATAGTGCGAGTGATCGGGATACCTGTTTGAAATCATTTGGAACGTACGGTTCGGCACCTCGTTGGCCCGCCCCCAGAGCCCTGAGAGGGCTCCGCGAGGGCTTCAAGATAGTACCAAGGGGACCTCACGAATGCTCCCGTCGCTGTCGCTCGATCCCTACCTCTTCACAACAATCAATCGCGTGTATTAAAGTAGGTGTGGATGTAGATCTGTATATATATACACACACATACATACACACGGTTGTGCTCCCAGGTGTTCCTACAAAAATATGTGTATACATACAGCTATGTATAGACATGTTTGTGGATGTGTGTAGGCATGATATACAGATATTGGTGTGTAAACTGACCCAGACGTTCGTATAACATGCTGTATCACGGCCCGTGCACATCTGTGCGTAGATGTAAGGTGTCATGAAACCTCGCATGGAAATACGGACACCCATACACCTACGCATCGATCGATGAATGTACACGTCACCTGTAGATGTGCATGTAAAGATACAACCGTGCAACCATTCATATGTCTATACATAAACATATAGTGAAAACGTGAGCGTGTACATACTTATATATATGTGTGTGAACCACCATCTAGTTGCAGAAATGCACAAATGTATACATGGCATCATGTATCCAGAATGGTCGTAATCAGATGCTTCATGCGTATATACGTAGAAACAAACATGTATGCATACATACGTGCATGAATGCGCATGAATGCATGCATATCTACCTACATACATACATACATACATGCATGCATGCATGCATGCATGCATGCATACATACATACATACATACATACATGCATGCATGCATGCATGCATGCATGCATGCATGGATTGTACAAATATGTATGTGTGTATGCATGTGCATGTATATGCATATGCGCATGTAATGTACATATACACATGCGTATCAAAAATCCCAGGGCCGAGGCTCCACCGATCTGCCCCCCTTGTACGTGCCCGGCATCCCCCTAAGGGCTGGGCCTAGCCTTCATGGAGAGCTCAAAGATGGCCCGAGCGGACGCCGACATGTTGCCAAGACGGTCCAAGAGAGCCCCATGAGGCTCCCTTGTACTTGTCCAGGTTCCTCCCCAGGGCAGGCCCTGGCCTCCATGGGGATCTCCAAGATGGTCCGAACGGACGCTGATATGCTGCCAAGACGGCCCCAGAGAGCCACAGAGGCTCCTAGATGGCCCCTGACGACCCCAACAGAACACATGGAGCGAAAGAGCGGCTTCACGAGGGCCTACGAGAGGCTTTCCAGAGGCAAAATCACGGATTTCTTAAGGACTTCTGTAGAGTTCCAGTACGCTCACCACAACACTACAGCGGTCCAACAGAGACCTCACAGCCTTGCGCCCCAAAGTTGGCCGGCGGATAAGAGTTAGATATCTCTCCCTCAGTCGTTTCCCGCTCCTATTTCTATTCCTCCTCCTCCCCTCCTCGTCCCGCTGCTGCTCCTCATCCTCGACCTCATCCGCCTTCCCCGCTGTCCCGCCTTTCGATAGTCCATTCCGTCGTTCCACCAAGACTTCGTCCAACGGTCTTACATGGGGCCTGCTCCCGTCCGGCACCCTTGCTCTTTGTACAATAGAAGACGGGACAACCGTTGCAAGTGCAGCCACGCTCGCGACGGCGAAGCAAAAGGTGCCAACGCAATGTGCAAGGCCAGACGAGTCAAATGTCAGATGTGGCGCGCGCGGGTCTCCAGAGTTCCTCCCTCTCTCGCCTGAGAGCTTCGCATCCAGAGCCCCGTGGCGTCCCAGCTCGCCACTCCACCGCTTGAACTTCAGTTCCCAGGTAAATGGGATAGCCCAAGCCGCCCCAATCTCGTGCAGTCACCCGTGCCGATTCGGATGAGGAGGAGGACGACGACGACGACGAGGAAGAGGAGAAGGAGGACGAGAGGGAAGAGGAGGGGGATGAGGAGGGTTTGGACGGAGGACGAAGGAGAATCAGGACCAGGAGGATCAGTAGCAGGAAGCGACAGATGATGAGAAGGAGCAGGAGTAGGAGTAGGGATGATGAAGGGGAAGAGAGTAAGAGAGAGAGAGAAATAACAAAAAAATGAGAGACAGACAACGAGGAAAGGAGAAAGAACAAAAGAACGAGGAGGTAGATGGGGACCCGGACAAGCCGTTGCGGTTGGCCTCCGATTGTTCCCCTTTGTTTTCCTGCTCGCCCCCTGCTGTTCAGACTGGTGGTGTCACTGCAGTTGCTACTGGCGTCCTTCGTCCTTCCCCTGCGCCACCCAAGCGTCATTTGTAAGTGTACGCTGCGTACACCTGCGAATGGTTTGAAGAACTCATTGCGTACAGTACGCAATGATGTTTTGATGTGCGACATTGCTCATGTATTTCCGCAAGGTGATGCGTATGGAATGTGACCATGTCCGTCCATTGTTGTGGCGCTCGCCCATCGCGCACTAGAACCTACGCGCGCGAAGCGCGCGCGTGGCCCCTAGCCCCAGGAGGCCCAAGGAGGCCCCAGGAGGCATCAGGGGCCACAGGAGGCCCGACGAGGTCATAGGGGGGAAGCAGGAGGGAGGACGGAGGAGGGAGGACGGAGGAGGGAGGACCGAGGAGGACGGAGGAGGAAGGAGGAAGAGGAGGAGGAGGAGGAGGAGAACGGAGAAGGGACGAGGGATGAGGGCAGATATTTTGGAAGGGAAGTGGGGGGGAGGAAGAGGAGGAGAGGGAGGAGGAAGAGGAGGAGGAGGAAGAGAAAGAGACGGGCAAGGAGGAAGGAGCGACGGAGAAGGGATGAGCGCGGCGGGCGGCGCCGCCCCTGCGCGGAGTAGCCCAGCCGGGCAACCTCGCCGCTGGCACACCCATCGTCGTCGTCGCCGGTTCCTGCTGTCGCCGCCGCCGCCATGATCGTCGAACATCGATGCTCGAAGATCGAAGCCTCCGACATCGCGTACGTTGAATGGCGATTCGACGCTTCTCAGACACTGGAGGCCAGTTTCAAGCTCCAGGCCCATCAGAGAACCTCTCGGGATGAACGGCAAGCCCTGGGTGACTGGGGACGCTGTGTTCCTTGGCCCCTATCTGGGGGGAGCCCTCAAGATCGGCAGTCTCTCGAGGAGGGGGGGCGAGGCCACTGGGGGAGGCGCTCATCGAGGGAGGCGATTTGCGATTGCGATTGCGCTGAATGCGGTGACCAAGAGCAAGCCTGGGCGCATGGGAAACTTACCCTCTCACGGGGAAGGCCATACCTGACTGCGGAAGGAGCCCTCGGGACAAACGGGAGAGCGCCTCCCGCCCTTTTCGCAGTGGGGGCTCCACACAGGCCAGAAAGCTTTCGCGTTTGATCAACTCCAAACGCGCCACAAATGAGGCAGTACAACACACCCTGACAAGTGGCGAGGGTGTGGGAGACATGGACAGACTCAAAGAGAGGGTGGTCGGAGGGAGGGCGCCGCGCCAGGATGTCCGCCACCACCATGGGGGGCGCCTCCGCGCGGGGGTCCTGCTCACCATGAGGGACCCACTCCCCCGCGACCTGCCCAAACTCGGACAATGGGATGCAGGTGCGAGGCCAGAACTGCGACAGGGCTCCTCTGCGGGCGAAGGAGCGGCTACACCTCGCACACTTGAACAACGTGCGCCTAAGAGAGACATCGTGGCCAGCAGCGATCAACCTCGACCGCCGCGCCTCCAAACTAGCGACGCCAGCACGCTTCCGAGCCGCGGCGAGGCCAACACGGCTGTCAGCGCCACGCTCACGCTCGCAGGTCAGGAAAACTTCACGCTGAATCGCCACTAGACGGCGCAGGATCTTCTCCTACAGCTCATCAGCATCTCGGACAGAGGCGACCTCGTCTGGGCCTAACTTGCCCCTCAAGGCCCCTTCGTTGGCACAAAGGCCGGAAGCACTATTCAAAAGCAACTCGACACGAGAAATCAGCATGTCCTCAACTTGTGCCTGGGTCGGGTGGGATTTAGTCCAGCGGAGATCAACCTTGCCCGAACGCGTCCCAAGACGTTCCCAAATACGAGCCCAGATATCAAGCATACTACTCTTACTCCTCTTCACATGCTCTGGAGACTTCCGAAAACTCCGAACAACAGGGAGGTAGTCCGAGAACACCAGAATGTTCCCTTCAGTAATCGTCAGCAGGACGAGCAACGCATAGAGCTCTGACCGAGGAGAGCTCTGACAGGTAGTAGGTAAAGCTCCAAAAACTCCACCCGCAAAATCAGATTCATCAGGATGTGGCATAACAGCGCTTCACCCACACCCCCTTAGCCTCCAGTCCTTAGTTTCAGAACCCCCGATCCGTCGACCCCCCACACCCCACCGACCACAGGGCGGGCTCCTTGGAGGGCCCCAAAGGCCCACTGAGCAGTTTGGGGCATCGGGAGACCTTTCACAACCTGATCAAGCGACATCAGACCGCGGCACCAGAGAGAGGGGAGGGAGGTACTTTCCGCGATAGCAATCGGGGACAAGCTATCTGTGGCCGAGACATCAGGATTACCCAGCTCACAGTTCGCCGCACACTGCCAGAATCGGTGCGTCGGCGTCTCGGGCTCCAGCCCGCACCTGGGACACAAAGGGCTAGCTGCGTAGCCAGCCTCGAACAAACGGGATTCAGTCCAATATACCCCCACCAAGGTGTTCCGCAGGATAGCTTGGGATTCGCAATCCAGGTTCCGACCAAAGTGTTTCAACATGGCCCGGGGGCGGAAAAATCAACACCCTCTTGAACCCCCGGCCCCAAATAGTGCTCCGCAGCTTTGCCCCAAACCACATCAGCACAGGTAGCCTGGAGAGCCCGCCACAGGTAGAACCGGAAGGAGGGGGTCTCAACGTAGAGGGAGGCACCGTACTCATCCTGCCATTCACACGGAGGGGTGGGAACCCACTCAAAATCAAAAAGGGCGGCGACGGTAGCCATCACAGGTCCTTTGACCCGCCTCCAACGGCAATTCGCAGGAATGCTCAGAAACAAATCCACCGCCGCCACCCAAACATTTTGGACCCGCATGCGGTCCTTAGGTGGCAAATCACACCACAGATCCGCAAAGCTCAGCAGGTGCTCATGCCTCAATCGGAAGATGGGGTCCTCCGCACTGCTACAGACCAACGACAAGACCGTGGTGGAACAGGACCCAGGGGTCCACCAACCCCCCGAACACTGGGCCGCTTGGCCCCTCACAGTTTGCAACTGGTGAGGGGGCACCCCCACCAGTTGATGGCCCCAGGTCCCAACCGCCAAAACACCAGGTTTGCACAGCTTGGAGGCCCTCTTATAGATGCGGGAAAGGAAAAGACACCTTACACGCACGACGCCGCGCTTCAAGCCTCCGCCGCTCCACTTGAGGAATCCTCCGCCGTCTTCCAGCCGTGGCACATGACCCCAAATCCCTCGTTTCAGCACGATACCGAATTGGAAGTCTCAAGGCCTGAAGACTATCAGCAAGGTGAGCGCCTACTGCAGGGGAAGAGCAGACGAGGGCGCTCTTGCTACTGAGCGCCAGGCCCAGCTTGTCGACCTCATGCGCGAACAACGTCGCAGCAGGCAAGACGCGGGCAGGGAGCTCCTGCTCCGTGCCAGCCATATTCTGGGCAATATCCTCAACATAGGCCCGCGAGACCACTCGAGACATTTCACCATTCACTTGATAACGCACGGCCTCCAGGGCCTCGTAAACGTAGATTTTGACCCACGGCACGCTCTGGGAACAACCAGGTAAAACCCCCCTCCCCGCGGACACCATACGGGAGACGTTACTTTCAACCTCCAACATACGGGGGGCCGTATGGATGAGCATCCCAAGATACAACAAATGGGGTGGGCATTCCGTGCGCAGGGCCAATCGGATGAGCAACCGAGGGCTCACCGCATCAAACAACTTCGTAAGATCCCAATGGATCGCAACAGAGATAGCCCCTTCATGTCTGGCACACTCGCGGTACAACTCCCGAACAAGCGCCGCTCGGAGAGCCGACGACCCTTTGACCGCCGTGTCCCAGAACGCCGTGCGGTCGGCAGTCCACGCATCGACATCCCCCCCCCCCGAATTTTGGTGTAGAGACGGCACAGGGTGGGGCACTTAAAGACGGGACGCTCATCAATCTGAGACTTCGGCAACAACGCAATCAAGCCGAGCAAGATTTGAGCTGGCCAAGCCATACTCCGCTCGCACAGGGAGTAGAGAGAGGCCAGGGCCTGGAGGGCCTCGGCAGGGAGCTCAGCCACCGCACGAGGTCCCCACCCATCAACGCCGACTGCCGTTGTCGCCGAGAAAAAATTGCACGCTTGAATGCATGGGGCGGCAATGGGGGGGAAGGTCACCAACATGCTCAATAGCCACCGAACGGAGGTCAGACATGGCATCACCCAGCCTCAATATCTCGTCCTCCGACACGGACCAAAATCCGCCCCACAAACGGACCCGATATTCCATCATTTCTTCAGGCAACTGCTTGACACCGTCAGGGGGGGTAGAATATTCAAGCACACTCCGATTGTCACGCTTCAACCAAGAGCGCACCCCCTTGGCACCATGTGGGATGGCGCGCAGCAGCCAGGCCTTAAGGCCTTTCGAGGACTCCGCCTTAGCTGCCGTCCAAGCACGCTTCAAAACCTCGGAGGCGACGTCAACAAGGCGATCCACAATATCAGGACCCCCCAGCGCAGCAACGGTGACCTGATCGGTCCACCAGGGGGGAGGTTGAGCTGGCGGCAGCACCTCGGAAAACTCCCCGACGCGGCTAACCATGTCCATGATCAGCCCGTAAACGCGGCTCTCGGTGGATTGCCGTCGCAACAACGCGCGAAGCTCAAATAGCTCGGCAGAGAACCGAGACCAAAACGCCAACGTCGGACAACGAAAAGATGCGCCCATGCCACCTTTATGCGTGGTCGTCGACGTAACCAATGTCAACGCACCCCCTCCCCCCATATACGCATGCCCCTCCTCCTCATCGATGGCGGCACAGGCACGCGAAAGAAACAAACGCTCGGTAGCACGCGATCAGAGGGAATACTGTACAGATATCTGATCATCGAGATGCTCGACTGCATGCGGGATGAGATGGGCCAACTGCACAGGGCACATACACAGCGGCACATGATCAGAGCAAATCTCATGATGAAGGTGACGCCGCCACGGTAAGTCAGGTCCGTGACAAACGGGAATAACTCGAGGGCGCACTCGCCGACAGAGACGCTGAACCAAAACTCGGTGAGCCAACTGAATACGAAGTGCACGATGTGTTTTGGAAGGGGACGGTTCGAACACTCCAACCTGGACGAACGGGGCCAAATCCTCCGAGACCAACGCATAATCGATCATCGCCCCTGACCCTTGTGAGCACGCAAAGTCAACTCCCATCGGGGCCAACACCCGAGCGTGAACAGACTGCGGATATCCCGAGAGCCACATAGTTTCAACCTCAATATTGAAGTCCCCGACCAACATCCAGGGAATCCCGAGAGCACGAACGAACTCGGCGATACCCCGCATTTTGGACAGGTTCTCCCCCGCGACACCCAGGCACGAGACAAAGTAACACACTCCGACCGCAATGGTCGCCTCCTGAGTCTTGAGTTCGAGAAACATCCAGCCTGGGCCCGACCCAATGTCGGAAACAACGCCCGCATGGGCAAGAGAACGTTGAAAATACATGCTCTTACTGACGACCATCCCGACCCCGCCGTGAGCCCCCCCTCCGTTAGTAGGCACACCTGCCTGCAGATGGGGCCTCCAGCCCATGGCTGCAATCTCTCGCTTCGCGGCAGGCAAGGCAGGCCGCTGCAAACGGTGCTCACAGAAGAGGAAGGCATCCACCTCAGGACATATAGCAGACGCAAAGTCCTTCGCAACCTTGGACCAACTCGTGACATTACAAAACACCATATTCAGGCCACCGTCTGCAGCAAGCGAACCCTTGGATCGGGGTGGACGGGATCGATGAGGCAGACCAGCGCTAAAGAGACGCCGCCCCTTCCACAGGCATCGCGCCGGCCTGCTTGAGCAGCTCGGTGAACTGGTTGTGGCTATGCCCCTTCGTGGTCCGCAGGCGCTTGGAGGCACGAGCTCGAACACGATCACGGATAAGGCTCCCCATGCGCTCCTGCTCCTCAGGGGTGAGCACCTGCCCCTGGCCACGCTTGCGCAGTCCACGCAACTCTTCATCGCCAGCTCCGACTGCATCGCCAAAGCTGGCGTCGCTGCCAGCATCACTAGCAGCATCGTCATCAGCAAGTTGAACGGCGGTCCGCATGGCCACGAACGCCCCCCAGAAGCCCTTCGGCAACCGCTGTTGGCTGGCCCACTCGTTCTGCTCGGCTGCCGACATCTGCGAGAAGTAAGGAAGATCCACCGGCATGGGCTCCTGCACTGGAGCGCCCACGCCTTCCTCGCCGCCAGCAGGCACACCAGCAGGGGCGGCGCCGCCACCGCCAGCACCACCAGCAGCCGCGCCGCCACGCGCCGCGCCGCCACGCGCCGCGCCGCGCCAGGGAGCGCCCGCCCGCGGCGCTGCAGGGGCCCCAGCGGGGGGCGCAGCCCGCTGGGCCTGGCGCGCCGCCTCAGCGCGCGCCTCAGCAGCCTTCGCCGCCTTCCAGGCCTCGGGGTCGAAGGCCTGCAGCTCGGCGTCGGCATCACGGCGGGCCTTCTGAGCAGCATCATGCTCCTGCTCCGCAGCGTGCAAGGCGCTCGTCGCCTCGTCGAGTTGCTCCCGTACACGTTGAGCCTTGCTTCTCTTCTGTTCCACTTCCTGGCACGCAAGCCGAACCTGCCGAGCAGCATCCGCGACTTCTCGGGCCAAGCGGGCCCGCTCGGCGTTCGCCGCGGCGTCGAGCTGGGCAGGCGCGAGGGCCGCCGCAGGAGGCGCAGGCTCCTCCGCCAAGTCGCCCAGGGACTCGCGAAGGTCAGGCCGCGCCGCCAGGAGAGCGGCGGCGGCGTCGCGCAGCTGCGCATCTGTCTGCCCAGCAACAGCAGCACACGCTGGGGCGCCTTCATGCCCCCCCCCCCCTCCACCAACGTGGGACTCGAGGTAGTAGCCGCCGCACTTGGAGCACACCTCGTGACCGCGGCTCGCCCACCCCCAGTGACTGCAGGAAGCACACACGTTGTATTTCCGCTGGCGCAGACGGCGCCGCGGAGCTCGCTTGTCGCCCCGTGAACCATCAGGCTGAAACACCCAGCTCCATGGCTGGCCACGATAGCTGCCAGTCCGCAGACCAGCACCCCCGCGACGCCATGGGGGCTCAGGCGCCATGGAACACGGGCGACTCCGATATGAAGGAATGATGCCAAAAGGGAGCCTTCGCTCCGCCTCGAAGAAAGCAGGCCATGGAAGCCCCAAAGCAAATCGCTGGTTCTCAGGCGTCCATAGCCCTTCACAACGTTTATCCTTGAGCCAAAATGGCCACGGGCTCATCGAGGGAGGCGGAGGGGAGGAAGAGGAGGAGGAGAAAGAGGAGGAAGGAGGACGAGGAGGCACCCCCATGGCGAGTCCGGGTACCTGATGCTAGTCTCGGCGATCCGTTACTCCAGGATGTTCCTGAAAGCTGGATGCCGTCTTCCAGACGACCGAATAATACCTGTTTAGCTATTGTTGGCGACGACTTGGGGGGGAAATCGAAGAACCAGAAAAACAGCACGAACAAAATCTAACGCAAAAGCGTGTTGGACACGAGAATTCGCGCGAGGAAAACGAAACGGTAAGGAAGAAAGGCGCAGAGCGGATCAACGCCCCAGGACTCGGGCAAAGCTCCAAACAGAAATGCCACAGATGGCACAATAGCAGGACAAAACATATAGTGAGTTTGGGAGTCGCCACCTAAGTTGGCAACCGAAAGCACATCGGGAAACGGTCCCCTTATGCCGAGAACTGGCATGTCACAAATTTAAAACAGGTTTACAGAGCGAGACAGACACTTGAACTAGCAATTTGGACGCGACACGACAATGCCGAACTAAATTTTAAGACGGACTTTGATCGGAGACCTCGGGATCCCACGTTGAAGCCCTGAATGAAAAAATCCGCGGCGCACTAAAAACGGCTTCACTCCGTGAAATCCGATCCACGAACCACCGCTGAGCCGGCTATCTATTTACGTCCGAAAAAAAAAGCGCGTGAAATGCGACGACAACTCGACAGCCTTCAACATAAAAAGAAAATGCTACCTGTGGCGCCAGGGTGGAACGGGAACGCAACAACGTAATCCTCGGAGTCAACGCTGGCCTGCGCGTCCGACCTCATCCTCTTGAAAGCGCCCGGCCAAGCAGCAGACCTCAACGCGCTTGCGCGAGCATGGCGCGCAGGGCGCGCCACCTGCGCAGACGATCAAAATTCCTCGGCCGACAAGAGAACTCGCGGGGAAACGAGTGCCGGGGCACACAAGGGAACCAACGCAAACACTCCTTTTCTACCTGCAGGATTGCGTCGCTGGGGGCACGAAATTGAAACGCAAACCCAGCAGCAGAGAGAACACATGTGTTGTGGACCCCAAAACTTCGTTCTTACATACAGGCTCCCCGAGGTAAAAGTTGGCGCGATCTGTCCCCATATTGCATCAGCGCCACCGATGCCAATACAGATGCCCGAGTATTAAGCAAGGTCTGCGAACTTGAACCGACGCGCCCGCTGGCTACGCCGCCGCATCCGCGCGGCAGCACTCATGGCAACAAGCGGCTCGTCATAAACGATTGCAGCTGACTGGATCGATGAACAGCCCAATACAAGAACCAGCTTTCACGGAGAGCCCGACGGCGAAAGTGAGGGCGGCAAGCGGATCTTGAGAGACGGCGACAATGTCCTCCACAAAGGTAGGACGCGTGGCCTGGAGGGGCGGGCACTGCACGGCCATCAACGACTTGGGGGGCGCGCCAGCAATGAACACGAAGACGAGCCCACAACGAGGACGCCCGCGTGTCATACCTCGCCCAAGGATAACGCCATACGCAACACGGCTATGGAATGCGATTCCAGCAGGGCAGTCGCCGCAGAGCAGAGATAGCAGCCTACGTGCACGAACAGGCAAACCTAACCGATCAAATACCATCCGGATCCTAACGTGGCGCGCGCTGGGGATGGCAGCCTGCACGTCGAACACAGCGGCACCTGCGTCGCGCATATTCCGGGGGATGCCCCGCGGGAACGCGCGCATCTGCGTCGACGAGCCGTCATTCATCTGCCGCGAACGCATCCAGCACGGGAGTCGCCAATGACGCCCACCGCTACTTGCGAGATGGGGCGGGCGAAGAGACGGCCAATAATCTCGCTGTCAGAGCCGTTCAAGGAGAGGGGGCGACCGCACAGAGCAACGCGAGAAAATAGCTCCCGGTCGTCACCGGCTTCGCCTTTGGCCAGGAACACCACTCGCGATCGTTTGACTTCTGGCGGCAGGTCGCCTCCGTCAAAGGTCTTCGTAGAATCTGCGCAGCTGCTGCTTGGCCTCCATCGATGCGTTGCGCCAGGCCGAATAAGAATTTCCATCGGGTCCAGGGCTAGTACAACGACGAGTTCGTTGAAAAACCAGGCACTGGTTACACGTCGCTATCCAGGGGCGCCGCTGGCGCGCACCGCCTGCGCGCTGACAGTCGCAGCACTCAATTGGCCCGACAAACTGGGAAACCAACGAACTAGGGCACACCTGCAAGGCTCACGGAGGCGGAGCAAGACTGGTCCGCCAGGCGCTCCGGCAGGGGTCGACGGCACCACCCACGGGCGGCGACAGCCCGCGGAGACTATTTTCGCCGCGCGGGCTGCCAGGCACGAGCCGCGCTCCACTCTTCCACCGTCGCACCTGCCGGCCAGCGCCGCGACCAACGGCGCCTTCAAACATGGCCTTCTCTGTCTGCACCAGATCTCTGCGCGAGATGAGACCGGCGGTCGCGAACTGCGCGCCACTTCGCCCAGGCAAAGTTAATGTCGCAACAATGTGGGAGCTTAGCACATGCACGCAGCACTCGCATAATGCGACGACGACAAGAACGGAGACCACGGGAGAACAGAAGCGAGCGCCAGCAACGCACAAGCATGACACAGCACGCCGTCCGTTCATGAAGACAGCGCGCTGGGCGTTCGCATTTGCGCTGGCGCACGCGGCGCGCAGCAGCCCCCGCGAGACCCCCGGCTTCGCTCAACGCAGTGCTGGGCGAACTGTCGCGCACAAAGCCTTCGCGCAACTCCGCGAAGCGCACGAGAAACTTGTCGCGCGCCGCGATCCACTCTGGGACGGCAGCGTTTGCACCAGGAACACATGCGAAATGATAAAAAAAACTGGAGCATGATCGCTGGCAGCAGAATGCATACCTAACTTGCGTGCAACACAACAGTGAACAGCGTAGTCCAGGAATTCAATTGAGGCGAGGTTACAGTAGATACGATTAATACGGCAGTAAGTCATACCAGGAACTAGCCCTTCTTTTCTATGGACGAAAGCAAATTGGGCAATTTCAGCACATCCTGGGAGCAGTTCACGGAACGCTGACACCCTCGCGAAGCTTGGAACGCGTTCCTCACGTGTCGCGGCACGCAGGCGCGACTCACCTTCCGATAACTAAATCCTGTCACCGGCGGCCAGCGAGCCGGCCCATTGCGAGAGGGCGAGGAAGGAGCGGAACTTGAATAAGCATTGCCAGGGAGGAGATTTATGTTGACAATCAGGAGATTCCCGCACCTGCCGCGGCATTTCCAGAGAGATACACGCCCATGCTCAACCAAAATACTCGCAATCGTGTCGAATTTCTCCCTGAAGGAATTGGAAAGACAGGCCAGCAAACCACCAGCGCTGGCACCGTCTGTGAAGCTTCCGCACAGGCAATGGCGAGGATAGCCATGACGCAGATATTCAAGGTCTCCTGGGGTACCTTAGCTTCCCTGGGTACATACAATACCACGCTTCAGAAGTTGCCGAAGACGCTGGAAGTGCGTCTGTATGGTATGCCCATTACTATCGATACTTCCGATCAAAACCTGGCCGTTTCAAGATGCGACACTGCATGATACACCTGGGATAAACTGGTGTCCAGGAGACGCAGGAACAAGAGGGGAAGGCATAGGGGGGGGAAACCTGGCAGGAATAGCACTCACGGAAGCTACGGCAGCAGGCGGCTGCACAGAGGGGGAAGAGGGCATGCATCACTAGCGCCCGAGAATTCACGTCAATGCTTGAGATAATCGAGAATCGTTTCCGCGTCACCTGCGGGCAAGCCCCACGTGTCGCAGTTGATATGAGCCGGCTCGAAAATGACGGACTCTTCTCCTATCTGCCTGGCGCGAACGAACTCCCAACATTCTGCGACCTTGGTGGCCTGAATGATTCCTTTCCCTCCGTTGGCACCGAGACGTGAATCATGAGTCCAGTTCGGGCGTTGGCTGACACGGTCATGAATTAGCTGCCACACAAACTTGAGAGAGCCCTTTTCGCTGGCAGATATGAAGCGGAACATCGCCACGAACGTGGACAGGATGCAAGTTGTTGCCACGGACATCACACCATTGGTAGCCTTGGTCATTGGATCGTATCTGAGACGCTCGAGCAAGGCGTTCATCCTTGAAATGTAACGTGTGCACCTGGCCGAGCTTGTGGTAAGTAATATGCGTGTTGGCGTCGCACTCGCGGAAGTCGCCGCAGATGCTCTGGTAGCTTTCTTTCGCTCAGCTTCGCGTAGCGGTCGAAATCCTGTGGCGTAACGCTTAGTCGGGTCGACATCCTCTGGTGGCCCAGAGCTGAGCCGAGCCGCTTTCTGGCAGCTGCCGTCCGAAATCACTACGGCTGATCCTGATGCCACCGATGCCGCGCTGCCCTGCTGAGCCTGGCTTTTGAGGAAGAGCGCATCCTGACGAAGAGCACAGATGGAACGGTTCTGCTCGTCTACCTTCTGCGGGGCGCGGCTCTCGAGGATAGTAAAGTCGCCCTGCGTGCGTTCCACGAGGGTATTACTGTTCTTTTCGAGGAGTGCTTCCATCTGTTCCAATGTGATACCAGCCATGGCGGGAACTTCTGAAGTCAAAAGTCAAAATTTGTTTGCAGTGTCTGGGCAGACTGCCTGCAAGGACCGAGGGGAAGGGAGACACTAGTAGCGGGAGCCCATCCCCGCAGTGAAGGCGCACCTGTGCGGGAGCCCAAACCCCACAGTGAGGGCAAAGAAGAACTGCCAGGCTGAACAGCCTTGCCTGCCGCAGACTAGCGGTCTCCATGTTCTGCCACGAGCAAGCGGAAATCTGGAGCTAGAATGGTTACGGAGGAGGAGGAGGAGGAAAAGAGGCGGAGGAGGGGCCCACGGGGGTCACTGCCGGGAGGAGGAGGGAGAGGGGGGGGGGCCGAGGAGGAGCCTGCGAGGAGGGCATGAGGGGGGAGGAGAAGGGCCCTGGCGGAGGAGGCCACTGCCCCGGAAGGCGTGAGGTGGAGGCGGAGCTGACCGCGAGGAGCGCACGAGGAGCAACAGCAACAGCAGCAGCAGCAGTCGAGAGTTTGATATACGCCCTGCTCTTGTGGTGTCTTGGAGTATCACGCCGTGCTCCGGTACTGCATGCCATGTGCATTGTTCGAGCTTGCAAGATACACTAGTACGATGTGCCTCACATGTGTCCTCGCTAGCGTGTAACATGACATCCCTCACATCATGCGTGATACAGATTGCTCCCACGGCATGCCTGTTGATGAGATGTACCCCGTCGTTGCTCGTGGCATGGAGCTCGGAGCAAGAAGAGCTGACTGCCCTAGGACCGCCTTTGCAGACATGTTCCAGCCATTCCCAGGCGGCAGCGAGCAGGAAAAGAGGCAGGGTGGGGAAGGGGAGAGGCCAGCAGGGTGCTCCCTCTTCCCCTTCTGTCACTCATCCTTCCTTACCCTACTGTCATACCAACAGCAGCCGAGGGAGCGGAACGCGAACGAGCGCACGGTGCCCGACAGAGCCGGGGCGGGGGGGAATCCGTGGGTTTGCGCGCCCTGGTGGGCGCGGAGCCCTCGGGGAGCCGGCTGGCCGCACAGGTCTGGAGTCTGGGGTCGCACTGTCGCACCTGCGCGCCCAGGCCACAGGGCAGGAGGGGCCATTAGGGGCTACGTTAGGGGCTAGGCAAATATCGACTGAGGACAATCTTGACTGACAGGAACCGTTGGGTGGGGACCGCCACCGGGTGGGGGGGGGACATCGACCTGGAATCGGCGATACCTCGCCGACAGATCGGCGACGGGCCGCCGGTAGCGAAGTCGCAGAGTCCTGGGCGGGGCACCTATCGGCGATGAGTGGGCGACTGCGGGTCGATGCAGAGTTCCCCCTGAGCCTACGGGCCAAAGGCGTGCTAAGATCTCCAGTGACAGGTTAGCAGCATTTATAGTTCGCGCGCGCGTGGCGGCCCCTTGGGACCCTTCGACGAAAAGTACCCCCGGCGATGCCCGGCCGACTCCCCCAGGGCGCTCCAGGAGCGCACCACGAGGCCGCCGGGACGCCCCCTACACGGCCCAAGAGGCCCCGAGTCGCCGAAAAATCGCCCCATGACGCTCACAATGGTCTCCAGATGGCCCCAGAGTTGGCGAAAAAGCCCCAAGCGAGCCTCAAGAGGCTCTCCAAGAGGGCCCCAACAAGCAAAAACCGTCCCATTCCCTCCGGAAAACGTACATGTTTCGCATGTGCGACGTTTCTCCTTTTCGGCTTTCCAACGCTCCAAGACGGCCCAACAGGCCTCCAAGACCGCCCCAAGACGGCCCAAAAAGCCCCCAAGAGAGCCCCACGGCCAAATATGGCCTCAAGACAGCCCGAGAGGCAGGCGCCCAAGATGGCCCAGGAGGGCCCCAAAACAGGAACCGAAAAGTCCAGACTTCAGCCCAAAGAGGCCCCTAGAGGCCCCCAAGACGCCCCAAGGGGCCCCCAAGAGGCACCCCAAAAAGCTCCAAGAGGCCCCCAAGAAGCCCCCAAAAGGCCCCAAGAGGCCCCAACACGGCTCCCCGGAGGCCTCAAAACTGCCTCCCAGAGGCCCAAGAGGCCCCAACGCGGCCCTCAAGCGGCGAGGCAATATGGACCGGCGGAATGAGCGAAGCGATTAAATAACGTTGTCCCTGAGTGGTCAGCACCGAATCGCCTGGAGACTTCTCGTCGCCACGGCTGGCTCCCACTCGAGATGCATAGAAAGCATGTTTAAAATGTTCGGCGATGACGGGCGTCATGGGGGGGTATGACGTAACGCCCCCCCCGCCGTGTGGCTCCGGCACCACAGCCGCGCCCGCGCGCACGACGCGACGAGCGACAAGCGACGACGACGACGACGACGAAGACGACGACGACGACGCGAGCAGCATGTAGGTGGCGATCTGCCCCCCTGCGCCTGTGTACACCACAATGCTCGCGTGCACCACAGCGCGCGTGTACACCACAGCGCCTGCGCACATCGCAACAACCGTGTGCAACGCAGCGCTTGTGTACACTGCAATGCTTGCGTACACTACAGCGCCAGTGTACATGTGCACACCGGAGGCAACCATGTGCAACACAGCGTCTGTGTACACCACAGTGCTTGCGTGCACCGCGGCGCCTGTGCACGCCACAACGCCTGTCTACACCACAGCATCCGCGTGCAACGCAGCGCTATTGTACATCACAGTGCATGCGCGCATAGGACAAGTAGAAGGAGCCTGTACGTGAGGATCTGCTGCGGAAGCGCCACGCCAGGAATGTGCTGATAATCCAATGCGACGTTTTTCCCTCTTCCCTTCTCCCCCACTTCCACCTCATCCTCCTCCTCCTCCTTTTTCCCTTCCCCCTTTTTCCTCCGCCTCCTCCTCATCTTCCTCCTCCTTACCCCCTGTCGTGCGGGTTGGCGCTACAGCGCACGTGCGCAACTCAGCGTGCACCGCAAAATGGTCGATTGAATCGGCCCATTTGGTTCTCGGACGGCCAATTTAGCTGGAGCCTCCTGGACGCAAGTGGGAGGAGTTACGGTGATGCAGGCGAACTCGGAAGGACTCGTAGATTCCCCTGGCGCTCCTTTGTCCATAAGGATTATTTTCTGGTGTTTTCGGTGGACACTGCTGTGTTGCACACGGATGATGTGGTGTACGCAGGCTCTGTGGTGTACACGAGAGCTGTTGTGCCCGCGCGCTCGGTGGCACAAACTGACGCTGTGTTGCACGCGGCTGCTGTGGTGTACATAGGCGGCGTGGTGTACACAGACGCTGTGGTGCACGCAGGCACGGAGGTGTACACAGGCGTTGTGGTGCAGATCGTTACCTACACGCTGGTGCCACCCGTCCTCCGTCATTCCTAAGCACTCCCAGGCGCCGCCGGCGTGAAGCGTGACGTCATCGACCCCCTCCACCCCCCCAGATGATTGCCGTCATCGGCCCGGAATTTAAAAACAGGCTCCAGCCGCGTCCGCGCGCACGACGACGATGAGCGACGAGCGACGAGCCACGAGCCACGAGCCAATAGCGACGACGACGACGACGACGACGACGACGACGACGACGACGACGACGACGACGACGACGACGACGACTGCGGACCAGACTCCTATGCGGATTCCTACGCGGACACCTACGCGGATCCCAATACGCACGGCGGCAGTGCCCGGAGCGCAGTGGGGGGGGAAGCGTTACGTCATAGGGGGGGGGCGGGCGCCATGACGCCCGTCATGCCCCAAGCAATAAAAAAATTGTCTCATATCAGAAGGCGGCCCAGGACAGGTCTGGGGTAGATTCTTTGTGACTACCCCTGGAACCAGACCCCCTTAGCTCAGTCAGCATCACATGGGAAGATATGATCGGACCGGACCGAGCATCGAATCGGGCCGCATCGGCACGGGGTCGGGGTCGAACCAGGTCGGCCGCGCCAGGATGCACGACAGTGCCACACATGCCAGCATCAGGCCGCATCGGATTGTCGGAAGATCGGAGTCGAATCGGATCGAGCAGGCCAGAGTCGATATGGAAGCCGATCGATCGGACCGAAGTGGACCCTGCAAGGAGGAGGGGGGAAGAGGATGAGGAGGAGGCAAGAGGGCTACAGTCGTAGGACTGCCATAAACACCGCTGAATCAGGAACAAATAGGTTATGGTAACGGAGGGCCTCGACCACGACTAGGGGGCTCGCGAACCAGGGCCCCTCCTGAGTCTGCAGCAGTCCTCATGTCCAGCTTTTCTTCCTCGGTTGTGTTTGACGGCCCCGGGGCCCGACAAGGCCCCCGAATGCCGAGGATGTGAGCGTGTTCTTATTCGGCGTTTCGACATTGGGCGCAAGGGGGGGGGGTCTGGCTCTGGACCTCTGCTTAATGCGACTGTCTGCAGCAATGCGTCATATGCGGGAGACCCCACCTGCTCGAAACAGGCGCCAGAAACAGCCAAGATCTACTCCATAGGGGGGGGAGGGGGGGTGCGAGGGCCCGCGCCGGTCGGCAAAACAAGGAATAAGAAAACGATCACGACAAAAAAAAACGCTACAGGACCTGGTTCTCCAAGACCCGACTCCGTCATAGCGAGAAGGGTGAGGAGGAAGGCAACCTGAGGAGGAGGTCGCTGCTGGGATACCGACTTCTGTTAAAATCTGGGAGCGGTCGTTACCCACAGGGGGGTCCAGATAACGGTAATGCTTGGACGGGGTGGGGCACGTTGGGGCGGGGGCGCACTGCGATCACAAAAGTGTGCGCACGAGCACCACCATGCGGGGGGGGGTCCAAGCCCCCCCGCCCCCCGTGTGTTCGATCGTTACCTAGGCGGGGGGGAGGTTTGGCCAGGGTAACAACTGTGACCAGAAATGTAACGAAAAACATCTCCTCGAGGTCGAAGACCAGGAGCACCGGGACGGGGACGTGAGCGGCGGCGGCCAGACGGCGACGATGGAGACGCGGAAACGAGAGCGGCGACGAGGAGACCACGGCCAGGAGAAGGCCACGGCCGGGAGGCTACCAGGGGGAGCTGCGGCGATGGAGAGACACAGACCCGGGCGTCGTGATTTTTGAGCGAGGCGGACCCCCCGGAGGTCTGGACCCCATGCATGGGGCTGGCTGCTGACCCCGAGTCGTTCCTTTCATTGCCTGGGGCCGGGCATTGATCACGGGAGGCCACAGAGTTGCTAAAACCTGTCGTAGTGCTCACGTAGTGCTTCGTCGCGAGGCGAGGAGGGAGCGACGGCCAGGCGGCTACCGAAAATAGAAAAAGGACAAACTTAAGAAAACCGCGCGGACCTCGGAAAGTGTATGCTCATGCAGGATTCTCTTTCAGACGCGCGGCGTGGGACGGCGACGGCGGCAGCGGCGGCGGTGACGACAAGGCCGACGACGAGGAGGACGACGAGGAGGAGCGGCGACGACGAGGGGGGACGAGGAGAACGACGACGACGACGAGGACGACGGCAAGCAGGGGCGCCGGCGGCGGGGCGCGCCTCGAAGGGCAGCCGGGAGAGGCCGCTGCCGGGGCACAGCACGCGCGGCGGCTCCTGGTCGGCGGGGACGCCGCCTGCTCGCGGGGGGGGAACCTGGTCCTCATCATTCCCCTTGTCGCCGTCGTCGCCGTCATCGTCGTTGACGTCGTCGTCGTCAACATCGTCATCATCGTCAACTTCATCATCCTGATCAGAATCATGATCATCATCATCATCATTAGGACCATCAACACACACCATCAGCATCAGCATCGCCATCGCCATCGAGACACGCATTATCACCTCCCACCCTCATTCACCATCACACCTCATCATCATCAGCAGAAGCAGCAGCAGCATCAGTATCAGCATTAGAATCAGAATCAGCATCAGCATCATCGTCGTCTTCGTCGTCGTCTTCGTCGTCGTCGGGAACCGCACCCTCGCCATCATCATCATCATCATCATCATCATCATCATCATCATCATCATCATCATCATCATCATCATCCTCATCATCATCATAATCATCATAATCATCATAACCATTATCATCATCACCACCATCATCATCGTCATCATCGTCATCATTATCATCATCGTCATCATCATCGTCGTCTGCATCGTCGGCATCCTCATCATCATCATCATCATCATCATCATCATCATCATCATCATCATCATTATCATCATCATGACCATCATCATCATCAGCATCGTCGTCGTCAGCATCGCCATCGTCTTCATCATCTGCATCAGATTCATCATCATCGCCGACGTATTTCATTGCCATCGTCATCAGCACCGTCTTAGCATCGTCGTCATCGTCGTAATTCACGCATCACCATCATCGCTTTCATCATCAGAGGCATCAGTATCATAATCACCATCATCATCCTCATCCTCATCAGAAATTGCCTGATCACCATCCACATCATTAATCATCGCCATCGTGGTATATTCGTCGTCGTCATATTCGCCATGATTCGTCATCATCATCATTACCACCGCAGACTCACCATCACAATCATACCCTTAATCACCATTGGCATAGCCATACTCGTAATAACTTTCGTTCTCCTGACGACACCCGAGAGCAAGGGAGGAGATCAGGCCGCAGCCATTGGGGAAAGGCTGACGAAGCGTCCGCGCAAATAACAAACCAATGGGGCGCGCGCGGCAACGCACCACCAGGATGGCCAGAGCGAGGGAGAGAGAGAGTGAAAGAGAGAGAGAGAGAAGGATAGCGGCGGAGACCCCACAAATCCAGTCGCCGAGGCGCGCCTAAAAACGAATTTCAAAAAATGCCGTCTCTTGGACAAGTCTGCATTGTTGGCCAGGGCGTTCTGCGCGTGAGAAAACAGCACGCGGCAAGCACCCAGGCGGAAAAGTGCCGCGGCCCCGATGCGGGAACGCGCACCTACGCCCGCACCTGATTATTCCACAACTCAAACGGGACGCCAGGCGCCAGGACGAAGGGCCGCTGGGCACTCCGAGGAGGGGGGGGGGGGAAGGGGGAGTAAGGCGGAGGAGAGGGCGTGAAAGAAAAGTTTAACTCAGCAGCCCCCGGGTGCCCGTAACCTGCGCGCACGCGCAGGGGCGAATTACAGCCCGCGGGCTTGGCCAGCACGCCAGGCTCATGCGCGCAGCGCGCCTGGCAATCTCAGCGCCCAGGTTGCGCAAGAACTGGCGCACGACAACCTTCTGAGGCGCGTGGCCGCGTCGCCTGGCGACACGCCTCGCGATGGCGCGGATCGCGGTGAGCGCGCCCGGATGCGGGCGGCCGATGTTCGTCCGGTATGTACACGATGCTCTGAAATGCCAGGAACTCCGCGAATGGCTCGCGTTCCCCAGCTTTCCTCAGGTGCATCGCCTCGGGCACGTCTCCGCCACCCGCGGCCTCCACGGAGGTGATTCCTACGTCTGGCGCCGCCGCGCGGCCCGACAGGACAACAGAGGACAGCACATCAGCGGGGCGAAGCGCTGGACGGGAAGGGATCACCTCGGGTAGCCTCACCCACGGCGCAGCACGAAGCATGGCTGCCGCCAGAGTCGAGCACCGCCTGTTCACACCACGCGCCGCGTATTCTTGAGTCGGTCGGTCCCCTGGCGCCAAGGTGCACCAGGACGGCCTCCGCGAACTCGTCGTTGTCTAGCACCTGCCCGTGCGCGTGGGAGAGGCACCACGTCCGCGAGTGGTCCACGTCGGGACATGTCGAGGCGGCGCACGTGGCTGGATCCGCTGTCGAACGCCTCGCGGTCCTGCTTCACGCCCGCGGCGACGCAGTTGTCCACCACCGTGCCGACCACCCTCTGCAGCCGGGGGCCGCGCGCGGCCCCGCGCGCATCGGGGTGTTCGTCGTCCTCGGCGCCCGCGTCGGGCAGCAGGCTGGCGGCGAGAAAAGCCATTCCGCGCATGGCGTCGACGCGGGCCTCGGACCCATCGTCCACCGGCTGGGAAGCGCCTCCCCCATCGTGCAGCCGCTGCCACGTCAGCGCGGCGCCCTGGACCCCGTCCTGCACGTGCTCCAGGGTAACGGACGCGCATTCTGGCAACATCATAGCGAGAAAGCCCGACGGCGGCTTCCTCCACGTAGCCGAACATGGCCCGCACCAGCGGGCGCGCCCCCGAGCGACTGCTTGTGAACGCTGGCATTGGGACCTCGCAGGCCGTCCAGAAACCCTGACCGCCATGCGCCACCCCTGCGGAGGCCTGACACCATGCCGCATCAGGCAGAGCCCCCACAAGCGCGTCCTCGACAGCACTCCAGAAACTGTCGAAGGCTGCCGCTGGTGCGCCGTCATCATCATCATCATCATCATCATCATCATCATCATCATCATCATCATCATCATCATCATCATCCTCATCATCATCATCATCATCATCATCATCACCACCACCACCACCACCACCACCACCAGCATCACCATGGTATTCGTCGTCATCATCAGCAGCAGCATCATCACAAGCACCATCATCATCAGCAGCAGCATCATCAGCATTTTCAGCATCATCATCATAATCATCATCATCATCATCATCATCATCATCATCATCATCATCATCATCATCATCAGAATCACCATCATCATTATCATCATCAGCAGCAGCATCAGCATAATCGTTGTCTTCGTCAAAATCGGCAGCATCATCAGCAGCAGCATCGTCATCATCATCATCATCATCATCGTCATCATCATCGTCATCATCATCATGATCAGCATCATCATCATCATCATCAGCATCATCATCCTCATCATCATCATCATCATCATCATCAGGTCGATATTAATCTTCATCTGAATATTCATCCTCATCCTCATCCTCATCATCATGTCCGTGTTCGTCTTCGCCGTCATCAGCAACCTCATCCCCATCATCATCATCAGCAGCATCAGAATCAGCAGCATCATCCTCATCCTCATCATCAGCATCGCCACCATCATCATCATCATCATCATCATCATCATCATCATCAGTATCATCATCATCATCATCATCATCATCATCATCATCATCATCATCATCATCGTCATCATCAACGTCAACATCAGCAGCAGCAGCATCAGCATCAGCATCAGCATCAGCATCATCATCATCATCATCATCATCATCATCATCATCATCTGCATCTTCATCCTCATCTTCATCTTCATTATCATAGTCAGCATCATCGTCATCGTCGTCGGTACCGTCATCTTCTTCCTCACCATCATCATCAGTATCATCATCATCATCAGCATCCTCAGCAGGAGCAGCGGCAATTGCATCATCATCATCATCATCATCAGCATCATCATCTTCATCATCAGCAGCAGCAGCGGCAGCAGCAGCGTCAGCATCAGCATCAGCATCAGCATCATCGTCAGCAGCATTACCATCAGCCAGCATCGTCATCTTCAGCATCGTCATCGTCAGCAGCATCACCATCATCATAACTCCCAACATCAGCATCAGCAGCATCATCATCAGAATCATCAGCATCACCATCACCACCACCATCAGCATCATCAGCAGCAGCAGCTGCGACAGCTGCATCATCATCATCAGCAGCATCATCGGCATCATCACCATTATCAGCACCATCATCATCACCATCATCATCAGCAGCATCAGCATCATCATCATTATCTATAACCAAGCAGTGCTTGAGCAAAGGAAGCCAGATTCGCGTTTCGCAATGATGGGGTGGATTGTCTAGGTTTTCGCCCAAACGCTGGCCGCGGCAGCCTCGTTGCCGCCTTGTGCATCTTCTAGGTGTCCCGGGTGTTCGCCCAGTCGCCTCCCGTGGCCGCCTCGTGACCGCCTTGTGCGCTTGCTGGGGGCCCCGCGTTTTCGCCCGAAGAGCCCCCCGTCGCCACCAAATGCATTACCTCCCACACCCCAGACTCTACAGGTTCTCCATTCGAAAGAAGAATAAACACCCCCCCCCCGGAGGGCAATGCTTTCAAAACCACGACGGCTACTCCGCCCCACCCCTTCCTCCTCCTCCTCCTCCTCCTCCTCCTCCTCCTCCTCCTCCTCCTCCTGCTCCACCTCCTCTTCTTCCTCCTCCTCCTCCTCCTCCTCCTCCTCATCCTCATCCTCATCCTCATCCTCATCCTCCTTCCTCTCCTCCTCCTCCTCCTCCTCCTCCTCTCCTCCTCCTCCTCCTCCTCCTCCTCCTCCCTCCTCCCTCCTCCTCCTCCTCCTCCTCCCCCCCCCTCCCCCCTCCCCCTCCCCCTCCCCGTCCTCCCTCCTCCTCCTCCTCCACCTCCGCCTCCTCCTCCTAATCCTCTTACTCCTCCTCCTCTCCTCCTCCTCCCCCTCCTCTCCTCCTTATTAGTATTACTCAGTGTGCTTAGTATTGTTCGTCGACTTCTCAGTATTCTTCATAGTAGTAAGATTATCACTCGTATTATTACTCGTTTTGTGATTATTATTCTGCATAAATGTAAGAGTCTTCGTATTAGTATACGTGTTAGTTCCCTTATGATTATCACTATGAGTATTATCTTATGCTTCTTGGTCATATTACCACTACAAAGTATATGTTTAGTAATTGCAGTGTTGTTCGTATATATAGTATGATTGTTCTTAGTATTCCTCCTCCTCCTCCTCCTCGTCCTACTCCCCCTCGTCCTCCTCCTCCTCCTCCTCGTCGTCGTCGTCCTCCTCTTCCTCCTCCTTCTCCTTCTCCTTCTCCCCCTACTCCACCTTCTCCTACTCCTCATCCTCCTCCTACTCCTCCTACTCCTCCTCCTACTCCTCCTCCTCCTCTTCCTCTTCTTCCTCCTCTTCCTACTCCTCCTGCTCCACCTCCTCCCGTTCCCCGATGGAGCTTGGGGTGATCGCCTTGCCACCGCTGGGTCATCTGCCTCCTTCTGCTCCATCCGCCAGCACCTCCAGCGCCTCCTCGTGCACTTCCTTCATATCCCCCTCTCCTCCTGCAACTCATCCCCCGTTCCACTATTCCCCCTTTCATCCTCCTTCTTCCATTGTTTTCCCATTTTTCCCCTTCCCCCAACGACGAAGATGGGAACAGATACAACGGCGACGACGGACGGGGACGAATATGAAAAGGGAACTGCCACAGCGAAGATGAACACGACGGCGAAGGTGAAGGCCGGGCGGCCGCCACAGGGGAGCGCACGGCCGTTTTCGTTTTCCTCGTTCTCGCCCCTCCTCCTCCCCCCACCCCCTCCTCTTCACGCTCTGGTTGCCTCTCACGACCCCAAACGCACAAATCTTGGCGTCGCGGCCCCGCGCGCAGCGCTGAGGCATAGAAAGAAGGAGAATGGAAGCGAGAAGCGCGCGCGACCGACCCACTTAGAAGCCGGGGACAGGGATCCACCCGAAGGGATCAATCAGGTCATGCGCACACCCGGGCTTGGGCTGCGCGGGGGACTGCACCGGCGCGAGGGGGCCGAGTTGCCAACACCAATAGTGTAGAACAGACAAGGCGAGGCGCAGCGGCGCCGGCACAAGCAGAACCCAAAGGGGTGAGCAGCAGGGCAGAACAGGACAGGCGCAGCAGGTCCCAAATGCACGCACACACACACACACACACACACACACACACACACACATATATATATATATATATATACTTCTTGGCGTTCTCGGCCCCGCGCGCAGCGACGAGGCGAACTAAGTCAAGCACAGCGAGCAGAACCCCGCGCGCGCCCGCCTCAGAGCAGGGCGCACCATATGCCATTCTGGCGGGGATAGCAGGGAGAAACTGAGGACAATAGACGGGCCTACCCAACGACCAGGGGAAGGAACCCACACGCCTATAGGCGACGGCGAGGATCGCGACGACAAAGAAGGCAGGCGGGCACTCGGAGAGCTAGCAGTTTACTACCGTGTGCGACGCGCGATATACACAAACACAAACACACACACACACACACACCACCCCTTCCACCCTCGTCACACTTCCCTCGCCCCCCACCGTCCTCCCTCCACGCCGCATCCCCCTTCTCCTCCTCCTCCTCTTCCTCCTCTTCCTCCTCCTCCTCCTCCTCCGTTCCCTAGTGGTCCTCGAAAGAGCAAAAGGAGGGGGGAGGACCATGGCCAAGTAGAACGGCCGCCAGCCTGGCACGCTGCCCCGCCACACCCTGCTCACCAGCATCCTTGCCGCGCAGTGTCCATGAACGAACTCGAAGCGCTGAGCATGCTCGAACCAGAGCGTCGCCACCAGCAGGAATGCGACAAGCCCCGCGAATGAGGGCACCGCCCCCGTACCCTCTCATGCAACCGACAGCAGAAAGAAAGCACTGGCAGACTGATCAACTCAGCCATCGGCAGTCCCAGGTGATTTCGCGGGGTTGCGCGACACTCCACCAAGAGTGGGGAGTCGAGCGGCAGCTGGTTTAGAGCCTCGTGGTCCTGAAGGAACAATAACCCTGCCAGCACGCCACGCGCGGCATCCTCTTCCTCCTCCTCCTCCTCCTCCTCCTCCTCCTCTTCCTCCTCCTTCTCCTACTCCTCCTCCTCCTCCTCCTCATCCTCATGCTCCTCATCCTCCTTCTCCCCTTCCGGGCCGCCTTCTGGCAGGGGCATGTGCTGCTGAAGAGCCTTCAGCAAGACGCCGTACTGGGAGTCCCGCTCCTTTTGAGGCGCCGTTCGTGACCACTCGCGCCGCCAGCGCCGCCGCCGCCGCCCCCCTCATCCATCTGCCGCCGTCTTCTGTTTGTCATGCTGCTCCTCTTCCTGCTCCTACTATTCCTTCACCTACTCTTCTTCCTTCTCCTCCTCCTCCTCCTCCTCCTCCTGGTCCTCGTCCTCCTCCTCGTCCTCCTCATCTTGTTCGTCTTGTTATGATGTTTATCAGCATGCGGACGCTTAGTATCATCATGCGTGACAATGTTAATGGTACTAATGCTCTTACGAAATCAAAATTCAGAATGGTGTCAGTACGAATGCTCTTCTGAGTATTATCAGCATCAGTCGTCTTATTGTCACCCTGGTTGTCATTACGATGTGAATTACCAGTGATACTCGCCTGCGTCGCACGATTACGATGAATCCTGATAGAATGGCCATCGCCACCAGAACGGAGAATCATCCAAATCAGCATCAGCATCAGCAACATCATCAGTAGCATCATCACAACCCACAGCATCAGCATCCTCATCATCACCCTCGTCCTCCAGCATTCTCAGCAGCGGCAGCATCATCATCACCAAAATGGTCACCATCATCATCGCACTCATCACCATCCTCATCATAATCATCACCATCGTCCGCAGCATCAGTCTCATCAACACAACCATCAAAATGCATCATCATGGTCATCTCCAGCATCAACAGCATCAGCACCATCGGCATCATCAACGTGATCAACCACAAGACCACAACCACAGTCATCATGGGCATCATCATCATCATCGTCGCCGTCATCATCATCAGCATCATCATCACCACCACCACCATCAGCATCATCGTCATCATCATCATCATCATCATCATCATCATCATCATCGTCATCATCATCATCATTATCATCCTCATCCTCGTCATCATCATCAGCAGCAGCATCAGCATCCTCATCATCATCAGCAGCATCGTCAGCATCATCATCATCATCATCAGCATCATCATCGTCGTCATCATCGTCATCATCATCGTCATCATCATCATCATCATCATCAGCATCAGCATCATCAGCAGCAGCAGCATCATCGTCATCATCACCATCATCAGCACCATAACCCCCACCGCCACCGCCGTCGTCGTCGTCGTCGCCATCGCCATCGGCATCGACTTCGTAATCGGCAACGACATCGGCATCTGCACCGTCATAATCGGCATGACATCCATCATCAACAGCATCCCCTTCTGTCTGCTTCCTCCGCCTCATCATCATCCCCAATCCTGTCCCTCGTCATCCTCGTCCTCCTCCTCCTCCTCCCACAGCGCGTCCTGTTGTTTCACCTCGTCATCCTCATCTGTTTGCGTCTCCGTGTCCGACTGGTCCTGTGACTTGGCTCTCGTATCATGAGCGTCCTCACCCTCATCGTCATCACAAATACCACCATCACCAACACCATCACCACAACCATATGGAAGAGCAGGAGCTGGGGCCGGAGAAGGAAGAACACAATGAACAGGAGGGGCAGGATGATCACGGGAAGGCGGAGGGGAGGGGGGGGGCGACAATGACGAGAACTGAAGCCGCTCCACAAACGTAACCGGCGCTGGGGCGAGTGAGAAATGTGAACCACGGGACAGGAGCACAGCGCCGATCCTGAAGTTTGGCCAACGCTGCAGCGGGGACACACTGTCTGCAGGGCCGCTAAAAATTCGATCGAAGAAGCAACGACTGCGAAACGCTGCATGGAAAGAAAGACGCGGGAGAGGCGGCGCAGACACTGGACAGCATCAGGGGAGGGAGGAGTGTAGTGCTCACATGGAGTACGCACTTGTGGAGGAGGGAGGAGCGAGAAGGACTGCGTCCACCTTCGCCTCGGCGGGGGAGGTGGGAATCCCAGGAAGAGCCAAACGACGAGCCAGCGCACGACCTCAGAGGGGGGGCAGGAACTCTTTCTCCAAGCGACGCCGATGAACGTCGGGGGGGAGGGAGGTGGAAGAGGGACCCCTCGTCACTCCTCCCAGGCCGCGGTCCATCTGGCCCTCGGCGGCCCAGTCGCGCACGAACTGCCGCAGGACGGTGCGCGTCTTCGACGCATTGCTGTCCTCATGGGGATAAGTCTTACACCCTTCGCCTCCTCCTCCTCCTAGTCTTCCTGCATCTCCTCCTCGTTCTCCTCCTCCTCCTCCTCCTCATCATCATCATCATCAGGATCGTCGTCATCACCATCATCATCAGCACCATCACCATCATCAGTATCATCATCATCATCATCATCATCATCATCATCATCATCATCATCATCATCGTCATCATCATCATCAGCATCATCAGCATCATCATTATCATCATCATCACCAGCAAAAGCAGCATCATAATCATCAGTGTCATCCTCGTCATCCTCCTCATCCTCCTCGTCCTCATATGCATCCTCAGAATTGAAAGCATTATCATCCGCATGATCGTCATCATCATCATCATCATCAGCATCAGCATCATCAGGATCGTTGTCGTCACCATCAGCACCACCATCATCATCATCATCATCATCATCATCATCATCATCATCATCATCATCATCATTATCAGCAGCAGCAGCATCACAATCATCATCGTCATCGGCAGCAGCAGCAGAAGCAACAACAAAGTCGTCGTAATCGTCACCGTCATCATTATCAGCACTGGCAGCAACAGCAGCATCACACGCAACAACATTCGACCAAAAGCATCAACATCATCACCATCACCCACCACAAACAACATAAGCAGCATCATCACAAACAACATCATCATAATACAAGGAATAACCATCAACATCGTCATCATCATCATCATCACCATCATCATCATCATCAGTATCATCATCATCGCCATCCTAATCATCATCGGCAACAGCATCATCATCAGCATCATCATCATCACCATCAGCAACAGCATCATCGTCATCGTCGTCGGCATCAACACCGTCAACGCCATGATCCGTGTCGTCGTCGTAGTCGGCAGAATCAACATCAGCATCGTCATCGGCATCATAAGCAGCATCGGCATCATCAGCATCACCACCATCATCATCATCATCATCATCATCAGCATCATCATCATCATCATCATCATCATCATCATCATCATCATCATCATCATCATCATCATCATCATCATCATCATCGCCATCATCATCAGCATCATCATCGTCGTCGTCGCCATCGTCAACAACATCTTCACCATAAACGTCAGCATGCTCGACATCAACATCCCCATCATCCGCACTAGCATCAAGAGCAGCATCATCATGATCGTCATCGTCTCGTCAGCATCATCATCAGCATCACCATCATCAGCATCACCATCATCAGCATCATCGCCAGCATCACCATCATCATCATCATCAGCAGCATCATCATCAGCATCATCTTCGTCATCGTCGTCATCAGATTCGTCAGCTTCGTCATCATCACCACAATCGTCATCGTCGTTAGCGTCGCCATCGTCGTCATCATGTCATCATCGTCATCGTAGTTGTGGTCGTCGTCGTCGTCACCACCATCATCATCGTCATTATCATAATCGACATCGTCGTCGTCGGCATAACCATCATAGCCAACAACAACAGCAACAACATCACCACCACCATAACGTCAACATCACACGCATCATCATCACCATCGTCAGCAGCAGAATCCTCGCCGTCGACTAAGTCATCGTCACCATCATCATCATCATCATCAACATCATCATCACCATCATCATCATCATCACCATCATCATCATCATCATCATCATCAGCATCATCATCATCATCATCATCATTATCATCACCAACATCAACATCAACATCAACATCAACGTCACCATCATCAGCATCATCACCACCGTTGTCGTCGTTATCGTCGTTGTCAACATAGGCTGGGTGGGCGATATAGGCCCCTACCCGCGATGAATGAGCGACTGGGGGTCGATGCGTGCCCCGGCCCCCTCTGAGCCTCTCCTCCCCGAACGTTGCCCCTCGGATGACAGCCGTGAGGGCCCCCGAGCGCCAGCGGCGCGCCTGGACCTGGTGCGACCTGGGGATCTCCACGAACTCCTGCGCGCTCTCGTCCGAGGTGACCAGCCTGCACAGCGCGGCGCGGCTCTCCCGGCTGGCCTCCTTGGGCGTTCTCGCTCCGCGAACAAACTTCACGTGTCGCGGCGCTGGCGGTCGCTCGGCGCGTGGCGGCCTAAACGGGCTGCGCACCGGCAGATTTGCACCAACAAGGAGGCGGGAGAAGAAGGGGGCTGCCGCGGAGAGGGGACTGAAGGCCAACAAAGCGCTCGCCGCAAGTGTTCGGCAAGTTCTCGCGCGGCGGAAAAAAACCTACGGCCGATGTTCTGCAAATTTGGGCCTCTGAGGGCCCTCACCAGGCCCCAGGACCGCAAAAAAACAAACTGCTCGGGATGGGAAATTGGTTTCTGGGAAGGTGTCGAGATCCCTGGGAGCCAACACCTTGAAAAAAGAGAAACTGCCCCTTAGATTGACAGGCCAGGGGCGATGGCAGCCTTGGGAGGTTCGCCCTCAGAAGCTGCGGGGATCAATCAGATCGACACCGAGGTACGGCGATGCCGATCGTAGAGATAGGGGTAAATTTCAGGCTGGTGACATCTCGGGGCGAAAAAAATGGATGGGACAAGGGGATAGACGGCACGGCTGATTCGTCTCGTGTCCACGTCGGCATTGGCTGCAAACAAAGAAAGAAACGATCGCGACATTTCGATTGCGCAGAAGGTTGTATGTAAGCCGGATTCTGGCCACCGGCGGCGTTTAACCTTGAATGATCGCGTTGATGTCGCAGGGGGGGTAGCAAATCAGCGCACGTGGCTAGTTTTCCCAGCACCTGAAGCCTCCTAAAGAGGCCAGTTGTCCACAACCCTGGCACGGTGGCGGGTGTGGCCGAAATCACTTGATACACCGATGAAGCCTTCAGATAAAAGGCAACCCCAGCATGGGTAACTGACATGCGCGCCACGTCACGACTCTCTCGCGATACTGCGTACCATATCGCCAAACTCCCAAAGAATGGCGGGTGATGCACCGCCAGCGTCCTCAACAGAAGTACGAAAACAAACGTGGAAGGCCGCCCGCCTGACCCTGAGCACTGCGGCACGCCAGCAGGGGGACAAGCGTCCCCCCTCCTCAGAAACAAAACTCCTCCGAGCTCCCTGGGCGGATCACTAACCTCGACTCGCGCTTGAGTTTCCACGAACTGCTCCAGGTCTGTCTGGATGTCTCTGTGACTACCCCGACTTATCTGGATCTAAAACGACTTACGAAGATTTGCCTCAACTTATTTTAAGGAGGACCTATTTTGAGGGCAAGTTGGGACAACGGCGCCTGCCCCGTTCGGCCAAAATGCGCTGAAAATGGGCCTCCCAGGGACCATCCTGGACCGTTCAAGGCGGATCAGGCCGTGGCGACGAGAAGCCTCCAGGAAGCCCAAAAGGACGGGAGACGCCAGGAAGGACCGCCGCGCTTTCGACTGGCCCTCCTCAAACCTATCTGGCTGGATCCCCGCGAGCCGATCAGAGAAGCATCGCCCAGCCCTCGGGGGATGCGCAGGCGGGGGCCGGAACCCGGCCAGGAAATGCGCGTTGATCCGTGCGGCCACCTGGGCGCGCCGGCTCGTCGTCTCGCCGCCCTCCCTGACATCCTCGCCGCCAAGCCGTCCGCGGGGCGCGGGCCAGCCGGGCTGGCGGCCTCCTCCCGCATCCATATTTCCCTGGACAAAAGAAGTCATCCCTGTCGCACCCCCAAACGTGTCCATAGGATCGGCTGGGCGTTTCGCCGGAGACGTCCTCAGCACGTGTGATCCTGAAACTTGAAATTTGCAAGAGCTTCAGGGATGAAGGGCGGGTCGTTTGCAACATGTGGTTCTCGCCGTAGCGCCGCGCAAACTCAATTTCAAACTTGCAACAGTTCCGTAGATCCAGGGCGGGTCGTTTGCAAAATGTGGCTCTCGCCTTAGCGCCGCGCTAATCCCACCAGCCCTCTGGGCGTCGGTGGTTTAGAGCGTTTCCTCTTCCACCCCTCCTTCCCCTTCGGGGAGGGGTTTACCCCTCCCCCTACCCCCTCCCCACTGACCTGGACAGGGGGGGCCGCGATCGGTCAGAGCGTCCAAGATCGACCCCTGGGAGGGCTAAATTATCCCGGCAAAGCAACCTAACATCGATGTGTAGGAGCATATCTGGAAGCATTCCCTTTAAGATTCGGATGAGAATCCAGTTGTAGAATTCTGCTGTTCTCGCAGTCGTAGTCGCATTCGCGATGACAGTCGCAGTGGCAACGGCAGTCGCAGTCACAGCCTCAGCCTCAGCCTGCCTCAGCCTCAGCCTCAGCCTGCCTCAGCCTCAGCCTGCCTCAGCCTCAGCCTCAGCCTGCTTCAGCCTCAGCATCAGTCTGCCTTCAGCCTCGGCCTCAGCCTCAGCCTGCCTCAGCCTCAGCCTGCATCAGCCTCAGCCTCAGCCTCAGCCTGCCTCAGCATCAGCCTGCCTCAGCCTCAGCCTCAGCCTGCCTCAGCCTCAGCCTCAGCCTGCTTCAGCCTCAGTCTCAGTCTGCCTTCAGCCTCGGCCTCAGCCTCAGCCTGCCTCAGCCTCAGCCTGCATCAGCCTCAGCCTCAGCCTCAGCCTGCCTCAGCATCAGCCTGCCTCAGCCTCAGCCTCAGCCTTCCTCAGCCTCAGCCTCAGCCTCAGCCTCAGCCTGCTTCAGCCTCAGCCTCAGTCTGCCTTCAGCCTCGGCCTCAGCCTCAGCCTGCCTCAGCCTCAGGCTGCATCAGCCTCAGCCTCAGCCTCAGCCTGCCTCAGCATCAGCCTGCCTCAGCCTCAGCCTCAGCCTGCCTCAGCCTCAGCCTGCCTCAGCCTCAGCCTCAGCCTGCTTCAGCCTCAGCCTCAGTCTGCCTTCAGCCTCGGCGTCAGCCTCAGCCTGCCTCAGCCTCAGCCTGCATCAGCCTCAGCCTCAGCCTCAGCCTGCCTCAGCATCAGCCTGCCTCAGCCCCAGCCTCAGCCTGCCTCAGCCTCAGCCTCAGCCTGCTTCAGCCTCAGCCTCAGTCTGCCTTCAGCCTCGGCCTCAGCCTCAGCCTGCCTCAGCCTCAGCCTGCATCAGCCTCAGCCTCAGCCTCAGCCTGCCTCAGCATCAGCCTGCCTCAGCCTCATCCTCAGCCTGCCTCAGCCTCAGCCTCAGCCTGCTTCAGCCTCAGCCTCAGCCTGCCTTCAGCCTCGGCCTCCGCCTCAGCCTGCCTCAGCCTCAGCCTGCATCAGCCTCAGCCTCAGCCTCAGCCTCAGCCTGCCTCAGCATCAGCCTGCCTCAGCCTCAGCCTCAGCCTGCCTCAGCCTCAGCCTCAGCCTGCTTCAGCCTCAGCCTCAGTCTGCCTTCAGCCTCGGCCTCAGCCTCCGCCTGCCTCAGCCTCAGCCTGCATGAGCCTCAGCCTCAGCCTCAGCCTGCATCAGCATCAGCCTGCCTCAGCCTCAGCCTCAGCCTGCCTCAGCCTCATCCTGCCTCAGCCTCAGCCTCAGCCTGCTTCAGCCTCAGCCTCAGTCTGCCTTCAGCCTCGGCCTCAGCCTCAGCCTGCCTCAGCCTCAGCCTGCATCAGCCTCAGCCTCAGCCTCATCCTGCCTCAGCATCAGCCTGCCTCAGCCTCAGCCTCAGCCTGCCTCAGCCTCAGCCTCAGCCTCAGCCTCAGCCTGCTTCAGCCAAAGCCTCAGTCTGCCTTGAGCCTTGGCCTCAGCCTCAGCCTCAGCCTGCCTCAGCCTCAGCCTGCCTCAGCCTCAGCCTGCATCAGCCTCAGCCTCAGCCTCAGCCTGCCTGAGCATCAGCCTGCCTCAGCCTCAGCCTCAGCCTGCCTCAGCCTCAGCCTCAGCCTGCTTCAGCCTCAGCCTCAGTCTGCCTTCAGCCTCGGCCTCAGCCTCAGCCTGCCTCAGCCTCAGCCTGCCTCAGCCTCAGCCTCAGCCTGCCTCAGCATTCAAAATGTGGCCCGGGAATGGAGTTCTAGGAAATAGAAGAGCACGAAGTGGCCTACAGTTGGCTCCGGGCATTCAAAATCATGCCCAGGAATGGAATTCTGGGAAGTCGAAGAACACGAAGTGGCCTACAGTTGGCTCGGGGCATTCAAAATGTGGCCCGGGAATGGAGTTCTGGGAAGTCGAAGAACACGAAGTGGCCTACAGTTGGCTCGGGGCATTCAAAATGTGGCCCGGGAATGGAGTTCTGGGAAGTAGAAGAGCACGAAGTGGCCTACAGTTGGCTCCGTGCATCCAAAATGTGGCCCGGGAATGGAGTTCTGGGAAGTCGAAGAGCACGAAGTGGCGTACAGTTGGCTCCGGGCATTCAGAATGTGGCCCGGGAATGGAGTTCTGGGAAATCGAAAAGCACGAAGTGTGTGACTGTATGCGAAAAACGATCCCCCCCTCTGCAAACCCCAACGGCCCCCCAACGGCTCCCCAACGGCTGCCCAGACCCCCCTGTGGAGTAATGTGCTGCTCTCTTTTTACCCCATGAGAAACCTATCAGTCTTGGATGTTAGGTAAATTCGACACCCCTCACGAGGATCGTGGCTCCTGAGGGGGGGGCTGAAATTTAGGAACCCCCCTTCGTTGATCGATCTCCTCCAAGCTGGCTCCGAGAGACGTCTTGGACCCCCTCTTGGGCCCTGCGCGCGGGCGGGCGGAGCGCCGCCCGCCCGCCCGCAAGGCCCAAGAGCCCACCAAAACGTTCGAAGACACTTCCAATACGCCACCAGGGAGGAGGAAGAGGCGGAGGAGGCGGAGGAGGAGGAGGAGGAGGAGGAGGAGGAGGAGGAGGAGGAGGAGGAGGAGGAGAGGGAGGAGGAGGAGAGGAGGAGGAGGAGAAGGCGGAGGAGAAGGAGGAAGAGGGGAGGAGAACAGCTGCCGATCATCGGCGCTCTTCGTTCGAGTGCCTGGTGTACGATGGGCTGGTGGGGATACGCGAAGCGTCAAGAATTCGTTCTGCAAGTTTGGAGCAGCGCCTAAGATCCAGGGCGGGTCGCCTGCATAAATGTGCCTCTCGCGGTAGTTCTGTGCACATTCCTCTTACAGCGTGCAACAGTTTCACAATGTAGCACTCGCCTTAGCGCCGCGCACGTTCGGCCCAAAAGTCTGCAACCGCTTGAAGAATGGAGGGCAGTTTCTCACCTTAGCTGCGAGAACATTCTTTTCAAAGCTCGCAACAAGAAGGATCAGTAGGGTGGAAGTCCCAAGAAGGGCGTTCTAGCACGATTTAGGATTGTCAGGACGCCAGAATCATGTTGATTCGTGTCGATGTCCAAACAAAAAACTCTCTGGCACGATTTAGGATTGATGAGACGCGAAAACCATGTTGATCCGCTGTGATGCAGTCCCAGAAGTATTGTTTGGGCACAGGGACGGCTATTTGTCAACGGTATACTTCCCGCAACGAATCTACATCCTAGTAGGGGCCTGCGAAGGGGAAGCGAGAAAAAAGAGTTGATTGCAACATCGTCGACGCGTCTTGGCCTTACACGAGTCCTCCTCCTCCTCCTCCTCCTCCTCCTCAGCCTCCTCCTCCTCCTTCTCCTCCTCCTCGTTTCCTCCTTCACATCCTTCTCTTCCCCCTCCTCCCTCCCTCCCTCCTTCCCTCCCCGTCCTCTTCATCTCTCCCCGTCCTCCCTCTTCCCTTTTCCCTCCCACCAACGTGAGGAAAAGGAGGCCTCGCTCCCCTTGTCCTCCTCTCCTTTTCTCATCCTTCTTCTCCTCCCCATTCCTCTTCCTCCCTCGTTCCTCTTCCTACTCCTCTTGTTGTTCCTCCTCGTCATCATCCTCTCCCTCCTCTTCCCCCTCCACCTC
>CAUYUJ010014342.1:46548-81673 GCA_963575745.1 Prorocentrum cordatum | reverse complement strand
CTACGACTACGACTACTACGACTACTACGACTACTACGACTACTACTACTACTACTACTACTACTACTACTACTACTACTACTACTACTACTACTACTACTACTACTACTAGTACTAGTACTAGCACTACTACTACTACTACGATTACGACTACGTGAGGAGCGGCATGGGCGCACAGGCGGCGGAGTGCGGGCCGGCGACGACGGCCCCGGCGACGGCGGCTGCTTGCCCCGCGCCGCCGCGTGGCTCAAGAGGAGAAAGGCCCCCCTCCTCCCTCTCCTCAGAAGCGCGGGGGGGAGGCGCGGGGGGGCCCGCCCGGGGTCCGAGGGCCCGCAAGGGCCCGGCGGGCCCGAGGGCGGCTCGAGGAGGCCGCTCTCGAGGCCCAGGGGGGCCGAGGCTCCAGGTGAGCCTCACGTGGGGGCTGCTCCGGGAAACGACTTCCCGAGCGGGCCCGGGCCCGGGCGATGGCGTCACCAGCGCGGGCGCCGCGCGCGGAGCTGGGCGACGCCGACGTGGGCGACGCCGAGGCGGGCGCGGAGGCTGGCGCGCCGTCGGCGCAGGCAGCCGCGGCCCCAGCGGGGCCACCCGCCTCCGGCGCCGGCGCTGGCGTGGAGGTCGCCGGCTTCGAGGGCTCGCTGCTGGAGGCGATCGCCGACGGGGCCGTGGCGCAGCCGCCGCTGCTGGCCTTCGGCGCCTGGGTGCAGTGGCGCGCCGGCCCAGGTCGCCGGCTTCGCACGGCGCCCGCGATCGCGGCCAGCGAGAGCGCGCTGTGGCGGAGCACCATGGAGGCGCTGCACGGCCACGACTGGCAGGCGCGGCTGCGCCAGCAGGGCCCCGCGGCGGCGCGCAGCCCCGCGACGCCGGCGGCGGCGCAGCCGCCGGCGGCCGACGACGTCCTGCGGCTGCTGGACTCGCCGGCGCGGGCGTCCGACGCGGGCTCCGACGCCACTGGAGCCCTGTCGGACGGCAGCTGGGGGCCGCTCACGGACGACGAGGTCCTGGAGCGGCTGCTCAAGGACGTGGAGCTGCACGAGTCGATGCGCGACTTCGAGCGGCGCCTGCTGCGCGCTAGGGCTGTGCTGACGCTGCGGCGGCAGGCGGTGCCCGAGGGCGCAGTCGAGTTCGGCATGAGGAAGGCCCGCTTCCTGGTGGAGGCGCGGGCCCACGGCGAGGGCGTGGCGGCCGCGCTGGAGGCGAAGCTGCACGCCGTCCTGGACGTCGAGACGGACGACGCCGACGAGGACGTGCGGGCGCTGATGGACCTCCTCGCGGTGGCGCGCGGCGGCGGCAGCGCTCGCGACGCCGTGGCCGGCGGGGCGCCGGCGCGGCCCCCGCGGGGCCACCCGCCTTCCCCGCGGGGCCACCCGCCCACCGGCGTCGGCGCGGCTCCCGCGGGGCCACCCGCCTTCCCCGCCTTTGGCGAGGACCTGCCGCCGGGGCTTCCCCCGCGGGGCGGGCCGAGCGAGGCGGGCCAGGCGGAGCCCAGCTTGGCGGCAGCGCTGCAGGGGCTCGCGGGGGCGCTCGGCCGGCGGGCCGACAAGAAGTCGTCGACGATCCAGGTGAAGCCGCACTACAGTCTGCCGACCCTCGGCGACGGCGACTTCGACGTGGAGTCGTTCGTGGAGGTGTTCGAGGAGATGGTCGGCCTGGCGAACGACGGTTCGGGCATGTCGGCGACGGAGATGGTGCGTGTGCTGGGGACCTGCCTGAAAGGCTCGCGTCAGCGGGCTGACAAGGTCGAGCTGAAGCAGGCTCGCCGGTCAGGCAGGCTGGCGGCGGATCCCGACGAGGTGTACCAGAGCCTCAAGGAGAGGCTGATGGAGTTCAAGGAGGGCCTGCTGGAGAAGCAGCAGCGGCTCAACGCTGAGTGGAGGACGCTCTCCCGAGGCAGGATGAGCGCGCTGGAGTTTCAGGCGACGTTCGAGAACATCGTGGCGGAGATGGAGCTGGCTGGGATGGGCAAGTCCGATCGTGACTTGCTGCTCGGCTACTTGGCGCTCATCCCTCCCGCGCACCGGGCAGAGGTGCTCAAGGATCGCCGGGTGTATCAGCGCTCTGGCGCCCAGCCCGAGGTCCGCGGCGTCGAGACCTGGAGGGAGGCCCATCGCGTGCTGCTGAAGCTGGAGGAGGCCGAGAGCTCGGCCAAGGCGCTCGTCGCGGCGGTGGGCTCGGACTTCGCGCCCAGCCCGGGCGGCGGCGGTGGCCGGCGTCGGCGCGGCGGCGGTGGCGGCGATCAGGAGCCGCCCGAGGTCGGCGCTGTTGGCGGCTCCGGCGGCGCCGGCGCTGAGGGAGCTGTGAAGGTCTGCTTCCAGATGCGGGACAGCGGCACGTGTGCCCGTGGCGACGCCTGCAGGTTCTCGCACGACCGGGCTGCCATCGCCGAGTCGCGGAGGACCAAGAAGGACGCGGCCGGGCCGAAGGGCAAGGGCGCGGACGGCAAGAAGGGCAAGGGCTCGGACGACGGCGGCAAGGGCGGCCTCAAGTCGCAGCTCTGCCTGCAGTTCCTCCGGGGTGCGTGCAGCAAGAGCGAGAAGGACTGCAAGTTCAGCCACTCGGGTAAGGCAGCTCAGAAGGTCATTGCAGCGGTCTATGCTGGCGCGGCCGCAGCTAAGGCGCCGCCGCCGAGCCTCGGCAGCGCGGGCCCCCCGGCAGCGGCCAGGGAGCAGCGCCTGCGGCCGAGGAGGCGGCGCGGCCCGCAGCCTCTGGCGCGGCGCCGAAGGTGCAGGCTGCGGCGGGGGGCAAGCTCGAGTGGGTGCGACCTTGTGGCGGAGTCTTCGGCCCGAGCTACGACCTCCCGCAGGTGAGCGTCGTCAGGGGCTCGCCTTCGCCCGAAGGAGCTCTGAAGGACCTGGACCAGATCCCCGCCAGCGCCTGGGCGCAGGCGCAGGAGCCCGACGACGGGTACCACTACTTGTGCCACACGCATGTCTACGGCCTCAGCATCAGGACGCTCCTTGATGGCGGGGCCGTGTTCTCCCTGACGTGGGAGGCGACGATCGTCAGCATCATCAACGGCGCGATCGCGGAGGGCAAGTCTCCGGAGGACCCTGACTGGCCGATCGCGGGCCTGATGCACTGGGGCCGGGACTCGAAGGCCTCGTCGGTGGCGGACAAGGGCGACCTGAAGATCCGTGGCATGGTGGACCTGCGCCTGGCCTTCGAGGGGCTGGACGGCACGCGAGTGGTGCGCGTGTTTCGCCTTCGGCTTCTGCGCGGGGGTTGGGACAGGCCGTTTCTTATCATTCTTGGGGCCCCAGCGCTCGATGCACCCCCTCTGGGGATCGGGCACCGGCCTACGCTTCAGGGCCACTACCTACCGGGGCTGGGCATCACGGTCAAGCGTGCAGAGGCCGACGCGGTGCAAGCGAAGCTGTTGACCATCTCGGCGGTGTTCTCAGAGTGCGATGCCGATAGGCGTCGAGGTGAGGATCGTCGGGCTTCCAGTGCTGTAGGATCCCTGGCGTGGTCCGGCGCGGCTTGCCCGAGCTACCCCATCTGCATGGTCGGCGGCCAGTGCCCCGCGGAGTTCGGCGGCGGCGACACAGGCGTGATCGTGCTCGACGACTCGGAGTCCGCCGTCCCCATCTACCTGAGCGGCGAGGAGGGCGTGCGGCAGGAGCTCGGCGACTGCGCGCTGGTGCCAGCTCGCGCTAGCGGCCTCGCAGCGGGTGTCGTCGGCGACGTGGTGGCGAATGGCGCGGCGGCCGTCTGGGCCGCCCCCGGCCCTTGGCTTGGCCGGGAGCAGCTCGTCCTGGTCGGCAACTGGGACCAGCCCGGCGTCAGCATCGAGGTCGGCGACATCGTGGGCGCCGTGATTCAGACCGATGGCGAGCCGGCCAGCGACGACCCGTCGGTGGCGCACGTGTGGCAGGATTGGGACGAGCTTCGGGACATCGTTGAGCTGGAGGTGCCGACGGACGAGTACTACGCCGAGCGGCTGGTCTACTGGCAGCGGAAGTACCCGAAGGCGGCCACGACCCTCCTCGAGCATCTCCTGGCGGTCGAAGGCCTGCTGGACGTGTGCATCGCGGCCGGGTACTCCATGGGTGCCGAGAAGTCCCTCGACAGGCTGGCTCAGCCCTCCATCGAGGCACTCGGCGAGATCGTGGGCCGCGAGGGCAGCGAGGCGTGCGAGCGGCATCTGGAGCTCATCAAGAACTGGTCGGTGCTCGAGGACGTGGCGGCGCTGCGGAGGTTCCTTGGCACGTTCAACTGGATCCGCGGCCACTTCCCCAAGGAGGAGCAGAAGCCGCTGGGGATCCTCACGCAGCAGCTCAAGAAGGACGCCGAGTGGCCGATGACCTCCGAGAAGGTTGCGGCCCAGCGCGCCATCCAGCAGCTCGCGTGCGAGGCCATCCGCCTCGCGGTGATCGACATGGTCGGGGCGATCTCGAAGGACCGCCCGCTCGAGCAGGTCGCGGATTTTTGCCCCTACGGTTGGGGCGGCAGCGTGTATCAGCTGGCCGCCGACCGCCGCACGCTCAACGTGCTGGCGATGTACGGCGGCTGCCTCAGCTTGGCGCAGAGCAACTGGCACCCCCGCAGGGGTGAGCTGTATGCGCAGCGGGAGACCAGGCGGGAGGCACGTAAGGATTTCGGTCGGCTGCCCACCCTGTGCTGGACGGACCACGCGGCAGCGGTGAAGGACGCTACGGGTGAGGCCGAGACGGACTCCACCGTCATCCGCTGGGTTGGCGAGATCGAGAGCGACGGCAGCAGGCTGATGAATCTCTCGGGGCGGAGCGCGGCCCTTGGTGATGGCCCCTCCCGAGAGAACGAGGCCCACGGCAAGTTCCTGCGCGAGCAGGCTCACTCCCTGGCGAACATCACGATCGAGGACATCATCGGTGATGACTACCGTCCGGGGGAGGGGGCCCCGTGGGGCCTGGACGAGACTCCCGACGCGGCCGCCTTGCAGCTGGTGGCCGTGGCCGGGGCGGAGCGCGAGAAGGGCGACTCCATCGCGCTGTACCTGCCGGACTACGGGTGCGAGAGGCGGCGGAGCGCAGAGCAGGCGCGAGCAGCTCGTCAGCTGCAGCTGGCGGCGCCAGGCCTGCGGCTGCGCATGATCCCGCACGACCCTCCGCTGGCAGACGGTGCCGGCGGCCTGTACTACATCGCGCCTCCTCGCTTCCCAGGTGATGCGAGTGGTAAGGCGCGGAAGCAGCTTCGCAATGACGGGCTGACCGCGGTGGCCGCCGTCTTGCGAGAGTGTGCCGCGCGGTGGCCCAAGGTCGTGATCGGGACGGGCCACGGCGGGCTGGTGGCGGCTGCAGCGGCCCACCCCAGAGTGGTGGAGGCCGCTCTCGCGCTGCGGCACGCGAGAGAGGCGGAGGGCATGCAGGTCGCGGAGGCGTGGGTGAACGTCAGGGCGTTCGTGGCGATCGGGCCGCGCGCCCACAGCCCGAGCAGGATCGGCTTTGTGCGAGAGGCGTTTCCGGAGTTCGGAGCGGCTGCCCACGGCGACGAGCGCCCGGCCCCCCTCTATTTGGTGGAGGGCGCCGGGGCGCACCGCCGTTTCGGGCAGGACCTCGGCGAGGCGCTGGGCGTGAAGGTGTCGGCCGCGCTGGGCGAGGTCCTCATGCAGGAGGTGGTCTCTGCCCCCCCGCGGATGCTGGAGTTCAGCGGGGGGCGCTGCGCGCGCGGGCGGAGTTCGCTGGTGCTGGCGCGGTGCGGCCAGTGCATCAGGGCCGACCGCGAGCTCGAGGAGGAGGCGCGGCTGGCTGAGGCGCCGGAGGAGGCGTTCGGGGAGCCCGACGTGGTCGACGAGGCGGCCTCGGCGGCGCGCATGCGCGCGGTCCGCCCGCAGCCGGCAGTCGCCGTCGGGCCTGGCCCCAGCATCGCCGTGTCGGCGGAGCTCGTGCGGGACCTCCTGGAGTTTGGCGGCGGCCGGGCGGATTTCACGTGCAACTGCATCCGGGTCCGCCGAGCGCCGGCTGCGGGCGTCGTGGCCTTGGAGGCCGCGCGGGGTTTTTCCGATTGGTATGTCTTCTGATTTGTCGTTGCTGCTTTTTTTTGTCGTGCCGCAAGGGGCCGGGCGGGCGTTAGGAGGTGGCGCAGGCGCCCAAGCCGTGCGTGGAGTCTGGGGCTGGAGCTCCGTCCGCCGGTTCAAACTGTTTCTATACTCTCGTTTCACCTTACGTGTCATTCCCCCCCCTTACACTCTTACTCTTAAGTCAACCTCCCATACCCCCCCATACCCCCACACCATCGTCGTCGTCACGGAGATCGACGTGGAGCTGCTGCAGGCGGGCTTGCCGAAGGGCGCCGAGCTGGTCCAGCTCTTCGCCTGCGCCGGGCTGCTGTGGGAGGGCGGTGCGCGCCTCCCCGCGCTGGGCGCTACTCACGTGCATCGGCACTGCAGGGGGTCGGCCATCTGCAACGGTGCGGTCGTCAAGGTGTCCTCCTACTCCTCCGCCTACTCCGAGGTCTTCGCGGAAGCCCTGGGGTTATCGTGGTACCGGGCCCTCCGCGATCGCTTCGGCGGGCGGGCATCAGGAGCCTTCGTCGAGTTCGCGGACTCCGACTTCGCGCGCGGCGAGCGGGAGGCCTTCGAGGTGCCGGACGTCCTCGGGGCGATCACCGGCATGCGGGCGCCGACGTCTGAGCAGGTGTGCTCCGTCGGGCGCGTGGCATGTGCCCCGGAGCGCGGCACTGCAGCCTTCGACGCGGAGGTGGCGGACGGGCGCAAGCTGGAGGACGCCGACATCGCCATCAGGGAGGAGTACGCCGCGAAGGTGCGGGGCTGTGAGCCTGAGGCGGGGAGCGAGCCGTTCGAGCTGTCCAAGTCGCTCCGTGCCCACATCATCGGGGACCAGTGGAAGGACGAGGAGTGCGGGGCCACCTGCATGCAGCTCCGCGCCGAGCCTGGCGCCGGCGACACCCCCGAGGCGCAGCGCCTCGGGGAGGACTTCGCGCTCGAGCAGTTCGTGACGGTGGGCCCAGGGGAGCAGCGCTGGCTGCTAGTTCTCCCTGCGTCTGGCGGACCGGGCTCGGGTATATCGTGGAGGCGTTTCATCTTCCTCCACGTTCACGCTGGCCCGTCGGGGGGCCACAAGACGGTGGTCGCCACTCGTGAGTGCGCCCGGCGGCTGGTGGTTTGGCCGGGGCTCGCGGCGGACATCGAGAAGTGGTGTGCTAGCTGCTGGGCCTGCCTCCGATTCAGGAAGCAAACTACGAAGGTGCAGGCCAGCTTCATCGTGGCACGGCACCGGCTTCCTTTTCATCATGTGGTCATCGACGTGGAGGGCCGCATCGCCCCCCCCGACGTCGACGGGTACGCGTACGTGCTGACCTACATCTGCGTGACGACGGGAGCGCCCCTGCTCGAGCCGCTCAAGCACCTGCAGCACTCCGAGGTCCGGCGTGCCTTCTTTCGATGCGCGACTCGGGCCAAGACCTGGCCGATGCTTGTGAGCTCGGATCGGGGCAAGGAGTTCTGCAACGCTCTCATGGAAGAGCTCTGGGCGCTCCTCAACTTCGCGGGCCGCTTCGGCACGTCGTGGAGGCCCTGTGAGCAGGCGGACGCGGAGCGGTCCCACATCGAGTGCGCGAGGGAGATCGGCATTTTCCTGCACGACGTTTTTAAGTGCCCCCGGCCAGTGGGCCGAGCTGCTGCCGATCGTCGAGTTCGCGTTGTGGAACTCGCCCGGCAAGTCGGCGCTGTCGCCGAGGGACCTCTGCATGGGTTGGTCGCTGGCTTCGCCGCTGGAGAGGGAGCTGCTGCCGCTGGAGCCCGCCGTTCGTGAGGCGGTCTCCGACGTCGCGGCAGCGCAGTTCGAGCAGTTCAGGCGTTTGCGGGAGGTGTATCTTCAGCATCGGGCTCGAGCCGGCCGACGCAGGGCGGAGCTGGCCAATCGCGCGAGATCGTCGAGACGCCCGGAGGTCGGGGACATGGTTTTGTTCAAGGACCCGAAGCTCTCCAAGGCCGTGGCCGGGCACGCTCCAGGCCGCCGGCCTCTGCGTGGCCCCTTCGAGGTCCTCTCCACGAAGGGCAACGTGGCCACGTTGCGGGACCCCGAGACCCAGCAGGTGCTCAAGGACGTCCACGGGGATTTCTTGGTCGGCGTCCCGGGCTTGGTTGACGACACGGAGCGCATCGTGAAGTTGGAGGAGGACGACGGCCGTGGCAGGGCCTCTGCCGGACAGCTTCTGGCAGCGCGGCTGGCCCCTGGAGGCGGCGAGGCCGCCGAGGCGCTGGCGCCGCGCGTGAAGGCGCGGATGCGAGAGGTGAAGGTCGGGCGGCTTGTCGCCTACCAGGGCGAGGAGGCGAAGCGCTGCAGGGTGGGCAAGGTGCTGAGCCTGGCCGAGGACCTGAGCAGCGTGACGGTGCACGTGTACCAGGCGGCGGTCGACGGACGGCTGCAGGTGGTCTGGACAGCGGCGTGCGACCGCCAGGAGGGCGCGGACTTCCAGCGGCAGAGAGTCGAGACACTGGAGGCGAAGCGGGTGCTGGGTGTCGTGGAGCTCAACAAGGGCGTGCTGAACCACTCGGCAGCGAGCAGGCTGGCGCGGGCCGGCTGGCGGCTGGACGAGGGGACCGTGCGTCACGGCGCCTTGGCGGCGGCGGCAGTAACGCCGGCCGCGCCACGGCTCTCCGACCTCCCCTCGAGCCGCGTCATCGCGCTCGTCGCAGCTTGCCGCCCGCTCGAGGAGCTCGACCTGAAGATCGGCGAGGTCCAGGCGTGGGCGCACGGCGCTCCCCTCTTCGTGGAGATCTTCGACGGGGTCGGGAGGCTCTCGCAGGCGGTCCGGAGCTTAGGCGCGGCCAACGCGGTGTGCAGCGTGGTGGCCGGCATCGACCTCAAGCGCAGGACGTACGGGCAGTACTGGGACCTCAGCAGGGCTAAGGACCGTGCCCGGCTGCGCTACCTGCTCTTCGAGGTGCTGAGGCCGGCAGGAGCCCACTGGGCGCTCCCTTGTGCTAAGTGGAGCAGCCTCGGGGGCCACCAGCCCGACGCCAACGCGCACGCGCTAGCCTCCTTCACCATGGACGGCCTCGAGCACTTCGACGGCGCGGGCTGCCTGGCCTCCTTCGAGGGCCCGCGAGCGCACGCGCTGGTGGCGAGCGTGGAGTGGCAGCAACGGTTCGGGTCAGCCGAGGCGCCGCGCGGGCGCTGGCGTTACGTGCTCCCCGACGGCTGCATGTTCCACTGCAGGAGCCCGGATGAGGAGCCCCTGGCCATGCAGAAGCCGTACGTCATCGTGGGCAACTTCCCGCTGGACTTGCTGGACGTCCAGCGCCGCCGTGGAGCGCTGCGGCCGCTAGGGCGCGGCCTCGAAGGCGTCGAGGTCGCCTCCGCGGAGCTGGGCAGCGTCGCCGGGAGCTCCATGATCGGGGCCGCGCGGGCGCTGGAGGGGCCCCGCATGCCCTGCGAGCCGGGACGCGCGGCCGCTCCGGCTGCTGGGGTGACGAGGTCGGTGGACAAGCTGAGCGACGCCGAGATGGCGGAAAAGAAGGCACGGCGGGAGCCGGCGGCGGCGGCGGCGAAGAAGAAGTGGGCCGAGCTGGCCAAGAAGGGTGACTGGGACCAGGTGCGGATGCCCGGCAAGTGCTTCAGGTTTGCCGAGGTGAAGGTTTCGCCGAGGCGCTCTGCGGAGTACAAGGCCAAGGTTCTGGAGGCGGTCGGGCTCGTCGGCGAGTGCGCGGGCTACAAGCACCTGGGCAGCCAGGAGCTGGAGGCGCTGAAGGAGATGATCAGCCTGAAGGCCGAGGCGTTCTGGGTGAAGGGCACCGCGCGAACGGTCATGCGCGGCTTCAAGCACGACGTGGTGACGACCGGCTTGCCTGTGCGTGGCCGCGATCCGCCTGAGGGCCCCGAGGCTACCATCGTCCGCGAGGGGAGCTCACCCCCCCCCCCCCCCCCCCCCCCCCCCCCCCCCCCCCCCCCCCACTCCCCACCCCCCCCACCCCCCCCCCCCCCCCCCCCCCCCCCCCCCCACCCCCCACCCCCCCACCCCACCCCCCCCACCACCCACCCCCCCCGCGGGGGTAGTGAACAAGGCTGTACTCAGGGGGCCCTACTCGCCCTTGGGGCAGCTGGGCCTTTCCGACCAAGGAGCCAACGCGAGCGGCGGAAGGCGTCGACCGCGTGGACTTAACCGCATGGTCAACGCAGGAATAGGTGATGTTCGTGTTACTACATCGCCGGGTTGCGAGACGTCACGGGGGGGGGCGGCGTGTGGCTCTGGCGCCTCATCCTGGCAGATGGACGGCCTCGGGCATCAACCTCTGGTAACACTGAGAACCGCGAAGGGGTTCCTGGGGGGACTGTTGAAACCCCGGGGGCAGGGTACCTCCCAGAGGTGCTGCAGCTGGGGCCAGCGACGGGGCCCTTCGACTTCCAGTTCTGCACCGACGAGCTGTTCACTGGGACCGGCCGCGGACGCTACGGATCGGTCTGGAAGAATTACATCGACGACTTCTGGGTCAGGACGGGGCAGTGGCTGAACGGTCGCGCCTACACCGACCGAGAGCACGAGGAGATGCTGGCAGCGGCATCCCCCCCCCCGGCTGCCTCTCGCCCGCTGGGCGACTCGCTGGCAGCAGCCGGGTTCGCGGGGACTCGCAAGGCCAGCCAGAGCTACGACCACGCCAAGGGCGTGCTCGTGGGGCTGTGCGTGGCGCAGTCGGCCACGGGAGCGGCGGCCATGGACGGCGGCGGGGTTGCCTTGGCGAACGGCCTCCGCATGCTGGTGGTGGCTGCCGCGGTGCGCACGGCATCCTTGATGGATGAATGGCTGCGCGCGGGCGTGCAGCTGACGCAGGACATTTTCGAGGCGGCCGGCGACCTGGTCCAGAGCGTCTCCTGGAACCTCAGCGGCCTCATCCACGAGGTGTGCGAGGGTGCGGTCCTGGTGGTGCGCGTCCTGGTCGTCGTGCAGTGCTGCTACGCTCTCTACTGCCTGCGCTCGTGGGTGGCTTGCCGTTCGCAGCGGGCGGCGCTGGAGCGGGCCGCCACCGCCGGCGAGGCAGCTCAGCGCGGACCCACGTCCAGCGCGCGAGCCTGCGAGGCCGGCGACGGGCCCGCCTTCGGCCGCGAGCCGATGGCCAGGGCGGCAGCCGCTGGGAGGAGCCCGGGCGGGGCCCTCTCATCAGCAGATGGCGCCGCCAGCCCTGTGGTGGCGCTGTGGCGCGAGGCGGAGTTCGAGACGCCCCTGCTCGGAGCGGCGGCACGCCCCCGAGCGGAGGTCCTCCAGATCCAGCGGAGCGCGGCGGTGGCGCTGCGGGACCTGGAGCACTCGGACCGCCAGCGCGCCGCGCGCGCGCGCGACCTGGCCGCTTGCGGTGCGGTGGTGTCCGCAAAGCTGGTGGAGGCTGCGCGCAGCTCAGCAGTGAAGGACGCGGGCGACCTGTGCGAGTTCGAGGTTGAGGTGGCCGGCAGCCGCGGCGTGCGGTACGATGTGCGGCTTCGCGCTGGACGCTTGGCCGCGGCGTTGCTCCCCGCATCGTGCACCTGTGCGGACTTCGTCGGCGGCGCCGGCAGCCCCTGCAAGCACATCGGGGCGGCCTGGTGCTGCGCGGTGGACGGCAACTTCAGCGAGCTGGTGGAGCTGGCGCTCGCGGCTGGCCGCAAGGAGGGAGCTGCCGCTGGGCCTCAGCGACGCGCGGCCCTGGCGCCGAGCGACTCCCTTGGCCTCGCGGGGGCCGTGCGGGAGCTCCGCGACTCGGAGGCCGAGGTCGTGCGCCTGCGCGAGGAGGTCCAGCAGCTGAAGGCGCAGCTGGGGGCGACCTCCAGGCGCGGAGCCGTGACCGAGTTTCTCTCGGCGTCGGAGACGCTGGCGGCTTGGGCGCGGGCTTGCGGTGAGGCCGAGAGCTATGTGTATGTGGCGTGCTTCACCTTCGACCAGCCGGGCGTGGTGAACTACCTGGAGGCGGCTCGAGCTCGAGGCCTCACAGCCCGTCTGGTGTTCAGCGGCCGTGACAAGGCCTTGACCAACAACCAGGGGCCGCGCCTGCAGCGGCTCCGAGCCTGCGGGTGCGAGGTGCGCGCTCACAAGGGCTCGCGGCTGCACGCCAAGGTGATGATGACAGAGCGCGAGATCGTGCTGGGCAGCTGCAACTTCACGACTGCCAGCCTGGGCAACGTGGAACGCGGGGCCAGCCTGCAGGAGCTATCCGAGGAGACGGTGCTCGAGCAGAAGGAGTGGTTCGAGCAGCTGTTCGAGGCGGCGGCGCCCTTCAAGGACGGGATCGGCGAGGTAGTTCCTCCGTCGCCGGCCCGGTGAGGGCGCCGAGGCGCGAGGCGCCGGAGGCCGGCTGGCGCGAGGCCGAGCGGCCGTGGCGCCGAGGCGTGATGCGCTGGAGGCCCGCCGGGCGAGAGGCTCAGCGGCCGCGGCGCGGGGCGCTGGAGGCCATCTGGGCGAGAGGCCCAGCGGCCGTGGCGCCGAGATGGCAGGAGCGCGGCATTTTGCTGCGCCGTCGACGCCCGGCAGCGCCGGGAGCTATGAGCGACTGCATGGCGCCGAGTTCGGCGACTTCGAGGAATTCATCGACTTCATTTTTTGTGGAGCGGCACGTCGTGGAGGACGTGCCGGGGCGCCTGTGCCGCGGAGTGGTGCCCTGCTCGAGGAGAGGGGCACGTGAGGAGCGGCATGGGCGCACAGGCGGCGGAGTGCGGGCCGGCGACGACGGCCCCGGCGACGGCGGCTGCTTGCCCCGCGCCGCCGCGTGGCTCAAGAGGAGAAAGGCCCCCCTCCTCCCTCTCCTCAGAAGCGCGGGGGAGGCGCGGGGGGGCCCGCCCGGGGTCCGAGGGCCCGCAAGGGCCCGGCGGGCCCGAGGGCGGCTCGAGGAGGCCGCTCTCGAGGCCCAGGGGGGCCGAGGCTCCAGGTGAGCCTCATACGACTACTATCACTACTACTTCTACTGCTACTGCTACTACTACTTCTGCTACTACGGCAACTACTACTACTACGACTACGACTACGACTACGACTACTACTACTACGGCTACTACTACTACTACTACTACTACTACTACTACTACTACTACTACTAGTACTACTACTAGTACTACGACTAACTACTACTACTACTACTACTACTACTACTACTACTACTACTACTACTACTACTACTACTACTACTACTACTACTACTACTACTACTACGACTACTACTACTACTACGACTACTACTACTACTACTACTACGATTACTACTACTACGACGACGACGACTACGACTACTACTACTACTACTAATACTACTACTGCTACTACTACTACTACTACTACTACTACTACCACTACTACTCCTACCACTACTACTTATAGTACTACTACGACTACTACTACTACTACTACTACTACTACTACTACCACTACTACTACTACGACTACTACAACTACTACTACTACTACTACTACTACTACTACTACCACTACTACTACTACTACCACTACTACTACTACTACTTCTACTACTACTACTACTACTACTACTACTACTACTACCCTGTAACGCCCGTCACGGGGATAGAAAACAATTGGGTGCAGCTTACTCCGTGGAGCGTCGTGTTGTTTCCTCCGCCTTTCGTGTTCTTGTGCCAGACGTCCACCTCTGAGGCTCTCGGGAGTTTCCACAAGGCTCGCAGGTGGTCAGAAAAATGCACCGAACATTGAAGACTAAGTTATTCGAGGTTTCGCCTTCGACTCCGTGCCCAGAGCCCCGACGTGGTGTTGGTTCATCGTGTCGGCGCCCTTGCTTTCGTGAAATTATCCTCGGAGGGCCTCTTTGTGACGCTCCCAGGAGAGGGGAAGGGGGAGGATGGAGGAGGGAAGGGGGAGGGAGGAGGGAAGAGGACGGATGGGGAGGAGGCGGATCTCACGCACGGCGCTATCGGAGCCATCGAGGTTACGGATGAGGTAGGAGGAGGAGGCGGAGGAGGAGGAAGAGGAGGAGGCGGAGGAGGAGGAGGAGGAGGAGAAGGAGGAGGAAGAGGGGGAGGAAGGATTTGCAGCAGGACGGATGAGGAGAAGGATGACGACGACGAGCAGGAGGAGGAGAGGGAATGACGCCCGTCCTGGAGCCTCTTGGTGTCGCCTTGGCTCTCCTAGAGCGTGCTGGGGGTCCTGTGGCCTGTTTGGGCTCTTCGGGGCCTCTTGGGGCCTCTTGGAGCCTCCTGGGCCCTCTGGAGCCCCCTGAGTGTAATTCAAAATGGGTCCTCGGGGGGGCTCTTGAGATCTCGTGGGCTCTCCCGGGGCCGCCATGGGCCCTCCTGGAGCCTCCGTGGGCCCTCTAAGAACTCTCTCGCGGGGGCGGAATGATGAAAACAATTTCACGCATGGGGGCCTTTCCGTTGAGAAGGGGGGCGCGGTGCAGAGTGGGTCCTCCTGGGGCCCTCCGGAGATCTCCTAGGCACTCCCGAGGCCGCCATGGGCCCTCCTGGAGCCTCTGGGGGCCTCTAAGAAGCCTCTCTCGGGAGCTGAAAAATGACGACAGTTTCACGGATGGGAGCCTTTCCGTTGAGAAGGGGAGCGCGGTGAAAGGTCATAAAGTGACGACAGTGTCGCACTTGAGGCCCAAAATCGTCCTTGGGCACCTCGGGCGCGAATCCCCCTCCCCCATAGTACGGTGCGATTTCCCCTCCCCCCGCTGTCCCGCCGGACCCCGTGAGGGTGATTTTTGTGGTTTTCGCTTGTAAGAAACACTTCCCCCCCCCTCTCGACGGTGACGGAGGGCAGGCGGCGGGGGTGGGCGGGTTGGCGGGGTGGCGGGTTGGCTGGGGTTGCGGGGTGGCTGGTTGGGCTGGTTGAGCCGGTTGAGTTGTTTGGGTGGCTGGTTGGTTGGGCTGGCTGGTTGGGCTGGCTAGGGCATTGGTTTCGATTGGTGCTACTCGACTACTACGACTACTACTACTACCACTACTACTACTACTACTACTACTACTACTACTACTACTACTACTACTACTACTACTACTACTACTACTACTACTACTACTACTAACTACTACTACTACTACTACTACTACTACTACTACTACTACTACTACTACTACTACTACTACTGACTACTACTATTATCTATTACTACTACTACTACTACTACTACTACTACTACTACTACTACTACTACTACTACTACGACTACACTACTACTACTACTACTACTACTACTACTACTACTACTACTACTACTACTACTACTACTACTACTACTACTACTACTACTACTACTACTACTACTACTACTACTACTACTACTACTACTACTACTACTACTACTACTACTACTAGTCCCCCCACTCCTATCCTTATTCCTTATTAGAATATACTCCTACTCCCCCCTCAGGCCGGCAGATAGCGGGCGCATCCGGGTGGTCCCATCCTAACCTGTAAAAAACAATACAAAATCAACATTTTTCTTATTTTTTCCTCTCGACATGGACGTCCTGTCGTCCACGGCGATAATCCATTGCAAAAAATACCACAAAGAGCACACGCGCGCGTTCATGTCAGAATCCTACCGAACACCGTGTGTTTGCAAGCATTTCAACATAAAAACATCAAAAACCCAATGCTTTTTCACAAAAATTGTACAAATTTCCCGCCCGGGCTCTCTTGCTGAAATCATAGGAAAACCATAGGAATCTTAAGAATTCTGTCAAATCCAGCGATTTCACGTCATCGCGCGGTGCACTCGCGATGCTCTGTCATGCACCCAGGCCGCGAATCCTGTGCAAAAAATACCACAAAGAGCACACTCGCGCGTTCATGTCAGAATCCTACCGAACACCGTGTGTTTGCAAGCATTTCAACATAAAAACATCAAAAACCCAATGCTTTTTCACAAAAATGCTTTGGGGTGTCCTGTCAGACCGTCGGGCTTCCTCCGGCCACCTCTGGCTTCCTGCGGTGTACCGGGCCATTCTCGACTCGTCTGGCAATGCGTGCGCGGCATTCAACACGCGCTCGCCAGTTCCCGTCGGCAACCGCCATCGCGGCCGCATCAGCTGTACCAAACCGGCTGGCCGGTGTGACTTCGGCCCCCAGTTGTGCCAGCTTTGCTTCTTATGTTGTGGGAGGGCGGGTGGGACTGGGCATGCCATGCTTGACTCACTCGAGCTGGCTAGCTTGACCCCTACTCCTACTCCTACTCTTACTCCTATTCCTACTCCTGTTCCTGCTCCTACTCCTACTTCTACTCCTACTCTTCCTCGAGCGGCAAGACGCGGTCTGTCGCGCGACCGCGCCGCGCCGTCACCCTGTCCAGCACCGTGAGGGAGATGCAGAGCTCCTCCTCCTTCTCCTCCTCCTCCTCATCGTCTCCCTCTTTCTCGCCCCAGCCACGCCCCAGCAAGGACCGCCCACAAGCACCTGCCCAGCGCCCCAAGCAAGGACCGCCCCAGCAAGGACCGGCCCAGCGCCCGTGGTCACCCGGCGCGCGCACAAGGCGGAGACCGGCCGTCGGGGCACAGCGAGTGTGCCCCGCGTCCTGCCCCGCACCAAGCAGACGCAGGGCTGCAGCAGGGCTCGCAGCCTTCATCTCCGCGTACATCTTGGGGTACGTGTTCCTGGGGCAGGACGAGGACAAGCACGGATGGGGATAGGTCGGGGATCTCCAGGACTCGGGCCGCATAGCATCATCAGAGCATCGAGACGAATCGGATCGACCCGACCAGAATCGACATCGAATCGGAACGATCGGATCCAAGTGGACCCTGTGAGGTAGGTGAGGCGCTGGCTCTCCTTCGCTTCGGTACGAATATGTAAGTACATAGACATGTAGACACACACATGAACAATTACATGCGTGTATGTGTGTACATCCCACATACATACGCATACATATAAGACTTGTTCTGCCACCCCGCTCCTGGACGCCCCCGAAAGAGAAGCAGGGCAAGTGCGGCGCGGCTCCAGGTCGGCAGCAGCGCTTGGTCCATCGGATCCGTCACGCCACGGTAGGTGTCCTGCGGCGACCCGTCGCGCGCGTAGCGCGCAAGGGGCAGCGCTGGAGGGAAGGACGGACGAGGGATAGGGCACGACTCCACCGCTGCTTGGGGGTTTACCTTCCTTCCCTGTCACGTGTATTGACACATCCCTTAAAACAGGGAGGAAGGGAGCGGATAAAGGGAGAGAGAAGGGAAGGGGACAAGAGGGAAAGAGGGAGAAGATGGAGGACGAGAGGGATTAGCAAGAGGGGACGGCAAGGAAATCTTAGGCGAGAGCGCGGCTCCTGGGTAAATCGTAACAAGGTCCGTGGCTAACGTGTAAGGTGGTCTCAAACAAAAGCGCAATTACTTAATGAATTGCGAAACTTATCCTGGCGAAGGACCCAACCATATGAAAATGAGAGTACCGCAAGTGTGAAAAATGTTTGTGAGTACCGCAAGTTTGAATATCTTCTTTGGTGGAGCTCCCTACATGGCCACGAACAGCTGTACTTGCTGGGGGGACGCACGCGGGCGGTAGCACTGGGGCCGTCGGTGGAGCTCCCCATGGGGCCACGAAACGCTGCACTGGGTTGGGGGGACGCATGCGGGCGGTAGCACTGGGGCCGTCGGTGGAGCTCCCTACATGGCCACGAACAGCTGTACTGGGTGGGGGGGACGCATGCGGGCGGTTGCGCTGGGACCTTCGGTGGAGCTCCGCTCGGGGCCACGATGCGCTGTACTTGGGGGGGTGGGAGGGGGGGGACGCATGCGGGCGGTAGCAATGGGGCCGTCAGAGGAGCTCCCCATGCGGCCACGAAACGCCGTACTGAGTGGGGGGGGCGCATGCGGGCGGTAGCACTGGGGCCGTCGGTGGAGCTCCCCATGGGGCCACGAGCGCTGTACTGGGTGGAGGAACGCATGCGGGCGGTAGCACTGGGCCGTCGGTGGAGAACCCTATGGGGCCACGAAACGCTGTGCTGGGTGGGGGGGGACGCATGCGGGCGGTTGCGCTGGGGCCGTCGGTGGAGCTCCCTACATGGCCACGAACAGCTGTACTGGGTGGGGGGGACGCATGCGGGCGGTAGCACTGGGGCCGTCGGTGGAGCTCCGTATGGGGCCACGAAGCGCTGTACTGGGTGGGGGGGACGCATACGGGCGGTAGCACTGAGGCCGTCGGTGGAGCTCCGTATGGGGGCCACGAAACGCTGTACTGGGCTGGGGGGGGGCGCATGCGGGCGGTAGCACTGGGACCTTCGGTGGAGCTCCATGTGGGGCCACGAAGCGCTGTACTTGGTGGGGGGACGCACGCGGGCGGTAGCACTGGGGCAGTCAGTGGAGCTCCCCTTGGGGCCACGAAACGCCGTACTGAGCGGGGGGGGCGCATGCGGGCGGTAGCACTGGGGCCGTCGGTGGGGCCCCTTTATGGAGCCACGAAGCGCTGTACTGGGTGGGGGAAACGCATGCGGGCGGTAGCACTGGGATCTTCGGTGGAGCTCCATATGGGAGCAAGAAGCGTGTGAAGGGTTGCTGGAACAGGTAACGACGATGATGATGGAGAAGGGAGGAGGGGATGAGGGAGAAAGGAGGAGGAGAACGCGGGGACCGTCTGTTCAAAACGAGGACCCAACACCACAAGATGGTTGGGACAACCCTAGCGAAAACCAAGAAAGTTTCAATACACTGTGGGGAAATACGTTGTTGTAGGTCTGGGGGCACGGTCTGACGTCCTTGAAAAATTAGCCCGGTTAAGAACCCAATCGCACGCAGTTGTGAATACCCCGTGCGCCGTGGAACTCCTCCTGGAGCAACGCCCGCATGCGGGTTGTGTCGTCCGTGTCTTCGGCGGAGTTCACTGTGGGGCCACGAAACGTGCAATTGGCGTTCCGGAACGGGGGTGGCGCCCACATGCGCGTTGCGCCAATGGGACTGTAGGTGGAACTCCCTGTGGAGCCACGAAGCGTTTGAGGGGTGTGCCGACACTGGGGTGGGGCCCACATGCGGGCTGCGCCACTAGGGCCTTAGGTGGAGCTTCCTGTGGGGCCACAAACCGTATGAGGGTGTGCCGAAATAGGAAGTGGCGCCCACATGCGGGCTGTGCCCATGAGACCTTAGGTGAATCTCAATGTGGGGCCACGAAACGTGAAACGGCGCGCCGAAACGGGGGCGTCGCCGACATGCGGGCTGCGCCACGGGGGCCTTAGCTGGAGTTCCTTGTGGAACCACGAAGTGTGTGAAGGCACGCCGAAACGGGGGTGGCGCCCACATGCGGGCTGCGCCACCAGGACCTCTGGCGAGGCTTCCTGTGCGGCCACGAGACGTGTAAAGGGCGTGCCGAAAGGGGGGTGGCGCCCACATGCGGGCCGCGCCAGCGGAACCTTAGGCGGGGTTCCAACTGCGGCCTCGAAACGCGTGAGGGGTGTGCCGAACGGGTGTGGCGCCTACATGCGGGCTGCGCCAATACGACATTAGGCGGAGCTCCCTATGGGGTCACGAAACGCGTGAGTGGTGTGCCGAAACGGAGGTGGCGCCCACATGTGGGCTGCGCCAATAGGACCTCCGGCGGAGCTTCCTATGGGGCCACGAAGCGCGTGAGAGGTGTGCCGACACTGGGGTGGGGCCCACATGCGGGCTGCGCCACTAGGGCCTTAGGTGGAGTTTCCTGTGGGGCCACAAACCGTACACATGAGGGGTGTGCCGAAATAGGAAGTGGCGCCCACATGCGGGCTGCGCCCATGAGACCTTACGTGAATCTCAATGTGGGGCCACGAAACGTGAAACGGCGCGCCGCAACGGGGGCGTCGCCGACATGCGGGCTGCGCCATGGGGGCCTTAGCTGGAGCTCCTTGTGGGGCCACGAAGTGTGTGAAGGCACGCCGACACGGGGGTGGCGCCCACATGCGGGCTGCGCCACCAGGACCTCTGGCGAGGCTTCCTGTGCGGCCACGAGACGTGTAAGGGGCGTGCCGAAACGGGGGTGGCGCCCACATGCGGGCCGCGCCAATGGAACCTTAGGCGGGGCTCCAACTGCGGCTTCGAAACGCGTGAGGGGTGTGCCGAAACGGGTGTGGCGCCTACATGCGGGCTGCGCCAATACGACATTAGGCGGAGCTTCCCATGGGGCCACGAAACGCGTGAGTGGTGTGCCGACACGGAGTTGGCGCCCACATGCGGGCTGCGCCAATACGACCTTAGGCGGAGCTTCCTATGGGACCACGAAACGCGTGAGAGGTGTGCCGACACGGAGGTGGCGCCCACATGCGGGCTGCGCTAGTAGGACCTCCGGCGGAGCCTCCCATGGGCCACGAAACGCGCGAGGGGCGTGCCGAATCGGGGGCGGCGCCCAGATGCGGGCTGCGCCAACGGGACATTTGTTGCATGGCCTGCGCGGCGCTCGCCGCGAGCACCGACCGCTCGAGAGAGCCCCAGCTCAACCGCCCAAAGCGACAGCCTCGCTGAACTCCACGGGCGCCGCGTGCACAGGACGCCCCCTGCCAGGCAGCCGCGGGGCCGCGAAAAGACGCGACCCGCTCGAGCCCTCGCCGAAATGGCAGGGATGGGCCCGCGCGCGCGCTCGCCTCCGGCGGCTCGCTGGACTTCGGCGGCTCGCTGGACTTCGGCCCCGGCCCGTCTGCGACGCCCCTGACCTCGCGCACGCGGGCGCGCGGGGAAGGCCCAGCATCGCGCCGCCTGCGCTCGCCTCGCTGGACTCCGGCGCGCAACCAGCACCGCCCGCAGACCCCGCGGCCGTCGACCGCCCCTAAGTCGCGGCTGTCCGCGACGCCCTCGACGCCCGCGCCGCGGAGCCCCCCGGGCGTCGCCGCGGCCGCTGCGGCCTGCCATCAATCCCCACGGCCACCCGCCCCCAGGACGGGGCCGGGCCTGTCGCCTGACGAGGCGGTTCACGGGGCGAGCTGGCGCCCGCGGAGGAGGCAGCGGCCTCGGCCAAGCGCGGCATCCGGCCCTCCTCGCGCCCCAGCCTCGTCGCCGCCGCCAGGGCCGCGGCCGCCGCGCTCGCGGGCGGCGCGGCTGAGACGACGCCAAGCTTCCGCCGGACCCCGCTGACGTCCGAGGCGAAGGCCTCGACGTTGCGCCGGCGGGAGAGCAGCCTCCGAGACCCCTGCCCCGACTGGGCCGCGCGCAGGCAGCACCTGCACTAGCCGCCGCCGCCCTCGATCACGATCGCGTCGCACATCGTCGCGCTGAGGGGCGGCCCCTTCTCAAACCTCAAGCGTCGATCGTCGAAGTCAGCGCGCAACTGGGCCGCCAAGTTGCCGGCGCGCCCCAGCCAGTGGACCGCCCCGTCCAGGGCGGGCGCCCAGCGCTCGCGGGCCACGCGCGCCCCCTCTGGCGCCCCGATTGTGTCCGACGCGAACTTCGCGCACCCGTCGCCCTCAACTTTGCCGCGGCGGTCGCGCCTCGCGAAGGCCCCCTCGCCCGCGCCCTCGACGGCAGCGCGCCCCTCGACCTTCTCGATGGCGAGGCCGTGCTCGCCCAGCCCGCCGAAGCCGTCCGGCGCCTTCCACACGCGCCCCCACGTGCACCCCAACGCCGACGCCGCCTCGGGCGCCCTCGCGGACCCTCTCCAGCACGCCTCCGGCGACGCGCGGCGCGTCGAAGGCCGCCGCGACGGGCGGGGGCGAGCGCTTCAGCGGGACCAGCAAACCCAACACTCCGAGCCGTCGATAGACTGCATTGGGCCCGGGAGCGGCGCGCCCAGGGCCCTGACCGCAGACCGCGGCCCAGGGTCGCGCCGCGCCTCTCCCGGCAGCATCTCGGCCAACGCACGCGCCGAGATGGCTGGCGAGAAGCCCGCCTCGCAGACTGCCCCGTCAGAATAAAGTTCCGCGCCGGCAAAAGGCACGCCGTCGCCACCCCCCTCGAGCCACTGCGCGCGCGCCAGCGTCGTCGCCCAGGTGCCTCCATGCGCGGAGCGGCCCGGGAGGCAAAGCCTTTCTTCTGGCGTCGCCATGGCGACATTGGCTCGGACAGGGGGCGAGCTCGGCAATCTCCGCCGGCAGAGTGGCCGAGCCCACACGGCAAAAAAAAACGCCGATGCCACGGGGCGCCAGGAGCCCCAGGGCGGAACTGGCAGCTCGGAATCGCAGAAAGCCTCGGCGAGGCGCGATAGCGTCTGTCGTTGGGCCACTGCCCTTGCACCACCAGCGAGCGACCGCAGCCGCGCTCGTCTTTGCTGAGCGCCTCCGACATCCTCGCGCAACGCGGGCGCTGCCCTTGCCGTCGTGGACCCAGCGCCCGATGACTGGGTGAAAGCACCGTCGGCCACGTCCGCGCGTTAGACAAGCGGCCGCTGCTGCCAGCCCCCGATGACCACGATGAGCGCCTCCTTGAGGAGGCAGCGCGACACGTCGGAAGGCGGGCGACCTCGCCGCCGGGCCCGATGATCTCGCCAAGCCCCCGCGGGTCGCATCCAACCCCACGCGGCGACATGATGGCGGCCCCGATTGCCCCGCGGACCTCGCCCCAAGGGACAGCCGCCCCCGCGGGCACAAGCTGGGGCAAAGGCATTCATCTCTCCCAGATCTCTCTGGCCAGGGCGAACCCAGGCGCGATGGCGGCCGCTAAGATCGGGTCGCAAGTTTCCGCGCTGCCCAGCATCAGACGCGCCGCGAGCAACTTGCCTCGCGGCCCCGGCTCGATTGCGCCCCTGCGGGCCGCCCTCGTCTGCCTGAGCCCCACGCCGCTGAGCCCCGCGCAGCTGGCGCCGCAGAACAGGCTCGGGCCCCCCCCCCCCCAAACCCCATGCGGAAGCCACCTCGGCAGCCGCGCCCCGCCCGCGACGGGGCCCGAGCAGCCTGTGCCAGCGAGGCAGGCGAAGCCGATTAAACGCCATCCGCTATCCTCAGCGCCCCAACGACGTTCGCCCTGCGCACGCCTTCCGCGCGATCGACGCCGAGGTCGCGCACCTGCCGCGCGCCGATCGCGCCAGTGGCCCTACCCAGGAGCTTCTGCAGATGGCCCCTTAGCTGCTAGTAGCTCGCAAAAACTCGGGACTTCTCGGTGGTCACCTTGAGCCAGACCCTGGGTAGGTTGCGCGCGACCGCCCCGACTGCTCTCGAAAGGTCATTGGCGACCCTCTCCGCGCCCGCGAAAGCAATCGCGCTGTTCTGCGCCACCATGGCGCCCAGCGGCGACCGCAGAGGCATGACATTCCAGCGGGCGGCGGCGAATGCGCCGCCTGAGAGCACCGTCCGGAGCACTCGCAACTCGCCCGAGCAGCAGCTCTCCAGACAGGCCACCCTCGGTAGCCAATAGATAGAAATCTGGAACTCGGCAGGCCACAACGGGAACCCGCGCTGCCTGCGCGCGCCAAGCAGGCGGACGCGGAAAATCTGCCCGAAGGCCTTACACAGGTCCACAAGGGCCGACGCCGACGCGCCGCCTTGACCGCCGCGCACCGCGCCCATCATCTGGACCCACTCCCGCCCGCCATTGCTGCTGCCACAACGCTCGGTCGCAACTCTTGCCCGAACTCGCCCAGCAGTATCGCCTGCCGCCCCTCTCCCCCCACTGCCCCGCACTGGGCCCCGCAGGCCTGCCGCGCACCCGCAGCACGATAACACCAAGGCAGTCGGCCCGAGGACGCCGCCCGACTTCGGGATGACGGCTAACTTCGCAATGAAAGACCGCCAGCGCGTTGATCACGGCCCCTATGCCACCGTCGTCAAGCACGCCCAGCTTGCGGGGCCTGGGCAAGCCGAAGAAGGAGCCAATGGACTCCTTGAACGCGCGGACCACGCCCCTGGCCCCCAGCACAGTGGGACGCGGCGGTCGCTCGCCCAGGTAGTCGGGCCAGACGATGCTCTCCTTCTGCAGGGGGTCGCCCGACGGCGCGCTCCCCCCCCCACCCCCCGCCCCGCCCCCACCCCCCCTCCCCTTCCAATGCCCTGACCATTCCTTCATCCACGCTTTCACAGTCTCTGGGGGCGCCGACGGGATGGCCCCTGGCCCTTCGGCCCCCGAGGCCGAGGCCTCCAGCCACGCTGTGGCTTGGTCACGGAGTTGAGGGGGCCTGCACCTCCAACGTGGTTCTCGATCACCCAATCGTCGAAGCTGCCCGTGCTCTTGTCTGCGTCGCGCTCGACGTGTCTGTCCGCCATCGCGCCCGCGACGCAGCCGGCCAACTGCAGCCGGCGCTGGTCCACGCGTTCCGCCGACCGCGCGAAACTGCAGAGGGCGCGGTGGGCCAGCTGCGCCCCCTGCCTCTTGCCCCCAGCAGAGTCGGGCAGCTTGTCACGCAGCTCCCCGAGGCCCCCGGACGCGCGACGCCCTCTCAGCGGCAGGTAGAGCTGCGCCTCACCCTCGAGCGCGACGGCCGCTCGTTGGGCCCATGACGCGCTAGGCGTCTGCCGCGGCAGCGGTAGGGGCGATGGCATCAGCGCGCTGGCGACGGCGGGCTCGGGCCTCTTCACGCACCCCGCGTACGCGTCGCACTCGTGCTCGACGTCAATGGCGTCGACGATGTTCTACCCCGCGTAGTAGATGAAGTGCCCCCACGCGTCGTCCACCGCGGCGGCCTTACCCCCGAGCCTGGACCCGCACGCGCGGGCGGCCCTTGCCGCGGCGCGCCCGCTGGAGCGGAAAGGGGATCTTCTTGGGGCAGATCATGACACGCACGCTCTTGGCCACAGAGCTGGCCATGAAGCGGAGCCCCACAAGGTAGCGCGGCGACAGGCCCTGGCCGCTCTTGACGCTGGCCCCCGCCTCCGACATGACGCGGGAGACCGCGAAGTAGTCGACGGCGCGGCCCGATGGCCGCGCTGCCCGCCGTCGCGGGCCCGCATGGCCCCATGTCGAAGTCCCCCGCGATGGCGAAAGGCTTCTGGGGCGCGCGGATGCCCCGCGCCACGGCGTCGAGAATCTCACAGGCCGACGGCTTGCTCACCTCTAAGTAGACGCTGAACCAGGCGAACACACCAGGAAAAAGCCCAGCGGCACGCGCGACAGCCCCACGACCAAGGGCCAAAATCACGTCTCGTTTCGGAAACACTGACGGCTGGAGCTGCGACCGCGCGCCACCCAAGCCGAGCCAGCCTGCCAGGCACCGCATCGCACATCGCCTCCGAGAGGAGCGCCCCCTGGACCGCGATCACGCCGCAGCTCCGCGCAGCCTGAGACGTGAAAAACCCTTCGAACATGCTGGAAGCGTTGGCGTTGATGGCGAGGGCCGCCCACCATCGCCCCGAACCCCGACTACCCCACAGTTCGCTGATTCGTTGCGCCTCGTAGAACATCCAAGGCGTCACGCACTCGCCAGCACTCCCAGTCGTCCCCGCGCCCATGCCACCAAGACCCGCAGCAGCCTTGAGCGCGTCAAAGTGGGCATCGTTGGCGGGCGGTGCTGGCGCAGCTGGATGCGTTCCTGCCTCTGCCTGTGCTGGTCCGCCTGCCCATGCAGGCTGATACCCCGCTGCGGCCTCACCTCGAGCCTGTCCTCCTGCTGATGGTGGTCCTGCAGCGGGTGCGCGAACCTCGACAGCGAACTCGTTGGCCACTTTGACGAAAGGCTCTAAGAAGCCCTGCCCTCACACTCCGTCCGGTTTCTGGGCTGATGCCGGCCTGGACGCCTCAGAGCGCGGCCGCCTCCCCCTTGGCCTCCGTGAGCCCATTTCGAGTTTCTTGGTATCCAAAGTCGTCTTGTGCATCTGGTCCAGATCCTCGAAAGCCCGTTTCCTGATCGCGCTGAAGTTTCGACTTAGCATGCACCAGCTGCCGATCTGCGGCGCTGCTTCTCCAACCAGCCCAGCAGCAGCAGCACGACGAGCAGAGGGTAGACTTGGTCGCCTCACAGGTGGCGTCGTTGAAGCAAGCCCAGGTCTTGACCTGTTCCGATGTGAAGGCGCTGCCAGCCCCTGACTAGCCGTAACGTGTGAGAGGTGTGCCGAAACGGGGGTGGCGCCCACATGCTGGTAGCGCCAATGGGACCTTAGGCGGGGTCCCCGATGGGGCCACGGAACGTGTGCGGGTGTGCCGAAACGAGGATGGCGCCCGCATGCGGGCGGCGCCAAGTGGGACCTCAGGCGGAGTTCATTGTGGGGCCACGAAGCGTGCGGGGCGTGTGTGTTCCGAGCTGGAAGTGATGACGATGATGGTGATGATGACGGCCATGATAATGATGAAGATTATGATGATGATGATGATGATGATGATGATGATGATGATGATGATGATGATGATGATGATGATGATGATGATGATGATGATGATGATGATGATGATGATGGTGATGGTGATGGTGATGGTGATGATGATGATGATGATGGTGATGATGATGATGATGACGATGATGATGACGATGACGATGATGATGCGCTGCTGTTGCTGCTGATGATGATGATTATGATGAGGATGAGGACGAGGAGAAGGAGGAAAGGGAGAAGGAGGAAAGGGAGGAGGAGGAAAGGGAGGAGGAGGAGGAGGAGTCAGCGGGAGGAGGAGGTGACGCGGGGCGGTGTCCCTTCAAAAGCAGGACCCAAAACCACAGGATTGTTTGGAAAACACGGTGCGAGCCCTGGGAGCGGCACCTCCATTGAGCAAACACATATGTTACCGCCCAGTGGTTTAACTAACATCACAATGCAAAAAAAACAACAACCGTACCAGCGCCAACAATCATGCGGACTGCTCACTCGCACACGGTCACGTGCCATTCAACATGTATATCCCAAACCCTCGATACCCGCCCTCATCGTCGTTGATCGTAGCTTTCGGGTTTTCTACATCCAACCCATGCCAAGGTTAATTGGCGCAGCCCTTTAACAAGAAGAACAGAAGCAATGACAAAGAGAGAGAGCAAGGAGAAAAGAGGTGGGGGAAGGGAGAAAGAGAAGGCGGCAAGACGAGGGAGTGAGGGAGAAGATGGAAAACGAGAGGGATTCGCAAGATGGGCTGGCAAGAGGAAACGGCAAAGAAGTCTCAGGCGAGAGCGCAATTCTTCAGTAAGGAAGGAAAAATCCGAGCAAGAGCGCCATTCCGGAGCGCCGAGAGAGCGATGCGTTAGTAAAATGAAAGGAGGTCCCAGGCAAGAGCGCCAACCCTGGATAAATTATAAAAGTCTGGAACGAGATCGCGATTCTGAAATAAATGATGAGGAAGTATCGAGCGGGAGCCGCTGCTGTAGTTCAGGGGCCAACAACCCAAATGCTCAAGGCTTCCCCTTGTAAAAAACAGGGTGCGAGCCATTTGCGCCCGATTTTGCGCCCGATGCTGCGTCCGATTGTGCGTCCGATGTGGGTCCGATTTGGGTCCGATATTGCGCCCGATTGTTTGTCAGATTATAAATCCGATTTGCGCCTGATCTGTTTTGATACTGAATCGAAACAAGAAAAGATCGGACACGAAATCGGTCGCGAAATCGGGCGCGAAATCGGTCGCTTCTGGGCGCGTTTCCAGGCGTTTTTTCGGACGCTCCTGTCCGCTAGCGACTGCGCGATATTCCGGGCAATTTTGATGGCGCTGTCCTGGGCGCCGTTCTCGGCGCTCTCCTGGGCCGGCCTGGGCGTTCGTCCCAGCGCGCCCCCGAATGCTCCTGCGGGCGCTGTCCTTGTCGCCCCCAGCGCACCCTCTGGACACCAGGCGCGCGCCGAGTTTGTCGCGTGAAAACCGGCCCCCAAAAAAAATCAGAAGCAAGTCTGCTCTGCCACCGCGGCGAGATGAACTATTCACAGGTCAATCGTAAGGATTTCCAGAAGCGAGAGCGTGATTCCTGAGTGTCGAGGGCGTGGCGTCTGAATAAAGCGCGAAAAAAACCCACGCGAGAGCGTAAGTTCTAAGCGATATCGAAGAAAGCCTTGAGCGAGAGCGCGATTCTTCAATAGACTGTGAGGAAGTATGAAGAGGGAGCCGTTGTTGTAGCAGTTCGGGGGGGCACGGGCGCACCTTTCGAGACCCAAGAGTATCCTTTGTAAAACAACAAGGTGCTAGCTCTGGGTACAAATGTTCACGTAGTTAAAACCATACTTCATCTTTGGACATGAGATTATATATAAAAAAGAATGAAAACCCCTGTTCGATCTTAACTGCTCGCGTGCCACTGAACACGCAAATCCCTAACCATCGGTACCCGGCCTCTTCGTCTTCGATCGTGCCCCATTGGGGATAAATCTTCCTTACATGCGATGCGATGATGCGACCCACATTCCAGCCCCTATGGGGCGGTCCTCTACGAGGGTAGGTGTATGGGACGCGCAGTCCCGGCAAACCCAGCGCAGAGGAATCTACTTGGTACACAATGTGGAAAATAGGAGGTAGCGCAGAGACAGCTGCGCACAAACAGGCAGAAAGAGAAACGCATCACGACTGTGAGGCAGAAAAACAGAGCGCCCCACGACTGTGAAGCAGAAAATCACAATGAGACGGAAAATGGGTGGACGAAGAAGAAGGAAACACTATGTGATTACATGGCGACTGTAACATGCGAGGCTCAGAGCTGCTCGCTCTTCACGAATCATCCCTCCGTTATTTTCCACTGTTGTGCCTGCCCTGCGCAATTTGTCCGAAAAGTATGTGTTCCATGGGTAGTTATATACTCTCGAACGTCGTCGTCCCATCGTCTCTTTTGTTTCCCAGTTGGGCGGCGGCCGAAGAAGAAGTCATCGTTGGATCCCAAGGCATCGCTTTATATGCCCAGCGGCTTGATTCCATGTTTGCTACTCGTAACGCCCGTTGAAATGTGCGCCCTCTGTGCTGATGTACCCATGATTCATCACGCGTTGTTTCAAAATGTTCTTCGGATTTCCAGGTCGCCCTTTTGATAAAATCGGCCCTAGGCTCCAGCAACGGAACTCCCGCAACATCTGACCGAACATAATAAAGATTAGGCGCTGGGTTGCTGTCGACATCATCAAACTTCACATCCGTACTATGTGTCTCAGAGAGTTCCCTTGGAATTATTATTATTTTGGCTCCTAGCATTTGCCTGAGCATCCTCCGCTGCACGCATGTGGTTCTGTGCTCTGCGTCTGGTGTCATAGGCGAAACTTCAGTCCCATACAGTAATGTCGGCGCAACCGTGCTGTTTAGCAGCCGAATGCGGTCTCGGAGCGGCTACGATCGGCTTGTCAACTCTTGCTTGTGTACCCCGTACGCTGCCCAAGCTTTCCGGATGCGGTTGCTGAGTTCGCACTCGAACGGTGTGTCGCAGGCTACGAGACGCCCCAAATATTTGATTGATGCTGTCCGTGGAATGATCGCAATCCCCATGTCATCGACGTGCACCGTGGCGGCGGCTTGTTTGCCAGATTTTTTCGATGCGTTTGTGAATATATCTGTGTTGTCCCGGTGTAAAGATAAGCCCACTGAAGCCGCGGCTTTCTGGATGTCCGCCAACATCTGCTTGATTTGGTGGAGTGTGTTCGCAACGGCAAGCACGTCGCCCGCGAGGCGCAAGTTGGTCAACACAGTGCCGTCCAAGGGCTCCGATCTTAATCCGTATTTCCTCGTGGCCCAATTCTCTTTGCATGGCCGCAGACAGTGTTCAAATAAAGCATTGAAAAAACAAAGAAAACAATGGATCACCCCGTTGGATGTTGAATTCTTCGCTGGGGACGTCTGTCCGCACCTGGCCGCGCTGGTCCGTGTACAGAGAGCGTAAAGCCGAATATACTGTTCCGGTACGTCTGGGCCGCGATCCGGAAATCGAGTGCACAATACCAAACTATTTGCTGGAATTCGTCTGCTTTTTCCTGGATACATGGCAACGTAAACAGATGATCAACGGTCGAAGAACCATTCCCGAAACAAGCTTGGTCGGCCGACTGCTCGGGGCCCAAGAACTTCTCCAACCTCTGGTACAGCATCGAACGAATAATTTGCATTGTAACGGTAGTGTTGAAATAGGCCTGTAGCTGACTCCCTGGCGACTCCCAGCGCCAGATTGCCGATCCATCGAGAAAAACACCCAGCGGCGGGGCCGAAACCAGCTGCATGCGGCAGATTTCGCACCTCCCCCCTCTCTCGTCCACTCCCCCCCCCCCCAGTTTCGTCCGCCCCCTCCCTCGTCCCCCGCCCTCCCCTTTTCGTCGGGTCCTGACTCGGGCCTCCAACGGCCGGTCAGGACGGTCTGGGCACCCCCAAAACGCTCTCGGCGAGGCGCAGCTGCCGGAGAGCATCCTGAGGCTGGAGGACCGCCGAGAACCCGCGAAGGCGTCCGAAACCCTCGAACATCGACCCAGACTTCGTCCGACCCAGGAGGAAGAAGGACCCTCCGCCGCGGCCTCTATCGCGCTGAGCTCCGAGGTGGCGTCATCGTTGTACCTGGTGGCGGCCCCGCGGCGCCGCGGAAGAAGGCGGCTGGGGGGGAGGCAGGGAGGGAGCGAGGCGGGGCCGATTCACGGTCCTCAGAGAAGTCTGGCCACGGCAAGCCTTTCCCCTGCGAGCGCACAGCTGCACAAGCAGAGAGGGAGGCCCACTCAGAGACCGCAGGAGGCAACAAAGAGGCCTCCAAAGCGCGAGCCCAGACGCAACCGCACCCTTCAGAACCCATCACGACTCTGCTCTTCTGGGGGGCGGCGGAATGGCGTGAGCCTCTTGACTAAGGAACGAAGGGTCTTGTCCAGCCACGGCATACCTCGGCCACGAGTCGACCCGGATCTGAGGGCCAGCCCAGAAACCAGGGCCTCTCCTGAGCTACAAAAATGGTCCTGCCCGTATTGCGGTGTCTTGGCTTAACCAACTGATACCGGAGAAAAACCCCAATCAGAATTTGTTTGGGGCTATAGGGCTATTGGGCTATAGTGCGATAAAGCTATTATAGGGCTATAGGGCTATAGGGCGATAAGGATATAGGGCTGTAAGGCTACAAAGCTGCAGGGCACCGGGCACCCGGGCACCCGGCACCCGGGCACCCACCCGGGCACCGGGCACCCGTCACCAAGGCACCCGAGCACCCGGGCATCCGGGCACCCGGACCCGGCCACCGAATCGGCGGCGAACCCGGGCACCCGGGCACCCGGGCCCGGCCACCGAATCGGCGGCGAACCTCACCTCAGCCTTTAATCCGCTAGGATCCCTACAGAGGCAAGCTCTGATTGGGGAAAAATGCTTGAACGACTTGCGTTGCGGAAAACTGCACTGGAGAAGAAAAGGTCGGGGCGTCCAGTGACCCTATATCCTCCCCCTCACCCTGCTCACATATGATCCCGGGTTGAGGGTTCGAGAGCGGGATGGGTCCAAGGGTTCTCCCACCCTGCAGATGGGATGGAGGGTGACGACGACGACAACGACGACGACGACGACCTCTGGACCTCTCCTGAAAGCCGAGTCCACGTGCGCTGAAACTTGCAGACCTCCAGCTCCCTGAAGCATCACATCACCGGGCACCGCAATACCGCACACGCTTTTTGGCGATTGCGGTCTCGCGCGGAGCGACGAGGTGGAGAAAGTCCCCAGGCAACCAGAGCCCGCGCAGCACCACACACACACACACACACAGCACCATATCACACCTCATCCACAGGGGGGGTATCGGCGAAGGGTGGGGGGAGCCTGATATCATTCTCATTGTTGGGGGGGTGCGACCCAGGCACATAAACCTTCTGACCCCTCAGTCCTCAAGCCCTCCTCCTCCCCAAAACGGTGTTCCTCCCCTCGTGGACCCTCCCTATTGCCATTCCCCTCCTCCGCCCCCTCTCCCTTCTCTCTCGTCCAACCTTTCATCCCCTCACCCCTGTCGTTTTTTTTTCCCCACGAGGCAGCGAGACCAGAGACGGGAGGGCGAAAGGGGGAAGGCAAAGGGTGGCGGCGGCGGAGAGAGGGCGAAAGGGGCGAGGAGGAGGGACGGGGAGTAGGGAAAGGGGAGAAGGGAAAGGGCGGCGGGGAAGGAGAGGGAATATGAAGATGCGGCATATGGGCAAGCTGAGTGAGAGGTGGAAAGAAGAAGGGCAGGAGGGGCAGGGGGAGGAGAGGAGGAATTGAGGATGAACGGGAAATGACGGGGGAAGGAGGGATGATCGAGGAGGAATAGAAGGGGTGATAAACATGTGTTGTAATTGTTGACGACGACAAGAACGAATAGGCGGAACAAGAGGAGGATAAGATGTGGATCCGGAAACTGTGCGGCCTCTCCAGATCAGGATCCTCTCGGTAGCAGGACTCCTCGACATGCCTGTCTCCTCCCACCCACCCACCCACATACACACACCACCTACTCGTACCCACTACTCATCCTCACCTCCCCTATGACCCTACATCATAAACGCTGGTGGCCACGCCTTCATTCCCACCCCGTCCTCATTCCCATCTACGCCGTTCCTCGTCGCCCTCGCTGTCGTCATCATCGTCCATCTCCTACTCCTCCTGATCCTCCTCATCATGAGCCGTAGCATCACCATCATCATCATCATCATCATCATCATCATCAGCATCATCATCATCATCATCATCATCCTCGTCATCATCATCATCATCGTCATCATCATCATCACCATCATCATCAGCAGCATCATCATCATAATCATCATCATGCTCATCATCATCAGCATCAGCATCATCATCGTCATCGTCATCGTCATCGTCATTGTCATGGTCATCGTCATGGTCATCGTCATCGTCATCATCAACATCATCAGCAGCATCATCAACACCATCACCATCACCATCACCATCATCATCATCAGCAGCATCATCATCAGCAGCAGCAGCATCATCATCAGCAGCACCAGCATAATCAGCATCATTATCGTCAAAAGCAGAATCATCATCAGCAGCATCATCAGCAACATCATCATCCGCATCAGCATCATCATCAGCAGCATCATCATCGCCATCAGCATCATCGTCATAAGCATCATCAGCATCATCATCAGCCTCATCCTCATCAGCATCATCATAATCATCGTCCTCATCCTAACACTCATCATCCTTATGATAGTCATCAGCAGCATCAGCAGCAGCATCATCATCAGCATCATAATCATCAGCATCATCATCGTCATAAGCATCATCAGTATCAGCATCATCAGCATCACCATCGTCATAAGCATCATCATCAGCAGCAGCAGTAGCATCATCATCCTCATCATCATCATCCTCATCAGCATCAGCATTATCATCACCACCACCATCATCATCACCATCACCATCATTTTCAGCATCATCATCAGCAGCCATCATCATTATCGTCGTAGTCGTCGTCGCCGTCGTCGTTCAGCATCATGGTCATCATCATCATCATCAGCAGCATCATCATCAGCAAGAGCATCACCATCATCGTCAGCATCAGCATAACAACCACCATCAGCATCATCATCAGTGTCATCATCAGCAACATCATCATAATCATCATCACCACCATCAGGACAATCCGCATCAGCATTATATCGTCATCATCATCGTCATCATCGTCACCATCATTGTCATCAGCATCATCATCGTCATCATCATAATAATGATAATCATCATCAGCATCAGCATCATCAGCATCATCAGCATCGTCATCAGCAGCATCATCATCACAAAAAAACAAGATCATCAAATCATCATCCTAATCAGCATCATCTTCATCATCTTCATCATCATCATCATCATCCGCATCAGCAGCATCACCACTATCAGCAACATCGTCAGCAGTATCATCATCAGCAGCATCAGCATCATCGTCATCAGCAGCATCATCAGTAGTATCATCATCGTCGTAAGCATCATCATCAGCATCATCAGCATCATCAACATCATCATCATCATCAGCATCATCATCATCAGCGACATCATCATCATCAGCAGCATCGTCATCATCATGCTCCTTGTCATCGTCGTCAGCATCATGAGCAGCATCATCAGCATCATGATCAGCATCATCAGCATAATCATCAGCATCATCAGCATCATCACAATCATCATCATCACCATCACTAACATCATCATCATCATAATCAGCAGCATCACCACCATCATCATCATCTTCATCATCTTCATCGTCGTCGCCGTCGTCGTCGTCGGCAACAGCAGCAGCCTCCCGGATCATCGTCTCTTCAAACATGGTCCACCTCCTCCTCCTCCTGAGACTCCTGCTCCTACTCATACTCCTACCCCTGCTATCCCTCCACAAGGGCCGCCGTTCGGCCGTGCTCATTCGGGACTTGCATCGGCCCGAGTGTCGTTGTACGGGCCGCGAGAGCCGACGAGCTCGCTCGTTCGACACTCATTTGGCTAGCTACATACATCCCAGCTGTAACCTGCGCCTCCACGTTCCTCCGCCTCCTCCTCCTCCTCCTCCGCCTCCTCCTCCTCCGCCTCCTCCTCCTACTCCTCCTCCTCCTCCTGCTCCTCATCCCCCTCCTCCTCGTCAACTTCCTGGTCCTCCTCGTCCTCCCCCTCCACCTCCGCCTCCTCCTGTTTCTTCTCCCCTCCTCCTGCTCCGCCGCCTGGTCCGACAACGACGAAGACGGCGACAACGACAAAAGAAGTAACAAAAAATGGCACCGATACCACTACTCACTGGACATCATTTCCCGGGGTACGCTTCGATGGGCATCCAGCCGCGGCGACGAGAGACGGGCAGCGGTATTGGTATTAACTCTTCCTCTGAACAAGAACGACGAAGAGAGGACGACGCCAATGACGGCGACAAACCAAAATCCACTCACCATCGGCCCCCTGGATCCATCCTGGCCAGCTCGTCGAGCTGCGTCCCGCCGTGGCGGCGAGAACCTCCAAAGCCCTCGCCGCCGACGCCGTCGACGACGACGTCGTGATCTTAGTGGCCGTCGTTGCCGACAACGCCGACGGCGACGACGACAACGACGACCAAGACAACCACGACGACCACGACAGCGACAGCCACGACGACCACGACAGCGACGGCGGGCACGCCATCAACGAGTAGCAGACCTCGGCAAAGTACCGCCTGTCCTCCTCCTCCTCCTCGGCCAGGACGGCCTGGATGGCTGGGACGCGGCTTCGCGAGGAGGAGGAGCAGGAGGAGGAAGACTCCTCTGCTCCTCCTAATCCTCCTCCTCCTCCTCCTCCTCCTCCTCCTCCTCCTCCTCCTCCTCCTCCTCCTTATCCTCCGCCTCCGCCTCCGCCTCCTCCTCCTCACCCTCCTGCTCCTCCTCCTCCTCCTCCTGCTCAGCCCCCCTCCTCACTCCTTATCCCGCCTCATCGTTCCACCCCTGGGGGGGACGGATGAGGAGGGATGAACTATCCGTAGGTGTTTGTACCCCGCACGGTAGTGGCCACCTTGCGCCGTGTGCTGACACCCTGCAGAGGAGGAGGAGGAGGAGGAGGAGGAG
>CAUYUJ010014342.1:39048-41548 GCA_963575745.1 Prorocentrum cordatum | reverse complement strand
GCTGTACTCTGACGGGGCAGCTTCATTCCCGACACCTGTTGTTGCGTCTCAGGGTGGCGGCAGACAGCCAGATCTGAGCACCTCAGGGTCTTCCACATCAAAAGGCCGTGTCCAGTGAATCATCAGCGGGAACGGGCCTTACTATCAATTCCGACAGCCAAGCCATCACCTCGATATTGTTCGGCAACGCGACACGCATGCGGGACAGGATCTGGAAGTGTTTGGCTTCACGGAAGAATCGCGTTTCGCTCTGTGCCGTTTCAGGGGCACGCGCCAATCATTCTAGTCTACGGCGACGGGGCCAGCAAGCCAGAGCCACTGGGATGCGACTCTTCCCTAACACTGCCCGCGAACATCATCGGTCTCGCACCGTCGCAACCAGCCGGATCGAGCGTGCCAGCGAAGGAGGCGAATGAATACTCAGTCGCGGACATCCCCAGGTTCGCAGTTTCGAGGCAGTTTAGAGAACTCACATCGCGCGAGCAGGCGAAGGCCAGATCCTCGACGGGGTGGTACCAGTGATTTTGCACATGTCTGGATGAACTGTGGTCCTGGCTTGTTTCTGTGGCATCAACTCGATCGGTTTCGCAATTTCTAACATGCTTCGCCACTAGCACGTAGGCGCCCTTTGACATTCACATCAGATACCATGGCTAGTGGTCGGGGGCTTCAATGCGCCAGCCGCCGCGACGCCCAAGTCTGCATTCGCTGCACGCGTTGGCGGGCATGTCTTAGCCCCCGACATCCAATACACATGCGACGCGGGCACCGCTGGCAGCATCGACTGCGCCCTCTGCTGCACAGCCGCCATAGCCTACGCTAAGGGCGCCAGACCTGTCTTCACTGTGCCCTGGAAGACCCACATTTGACTGGAGATTCGGCCAAGGCAGGAGGGCGCGCAACTCATCACGCGGACTCTGGGCCCGGCGCAGAAGCTGCCCCGGATGGCGCGCCCAGGGGCGGAGCCGACCGTCGGCTCCAAGTCGACTCAGGCTCGGGCGCAAATGAACGCCGCACGCCAGGAGGCCGCTGAAGAAAGAAAGAAAGAAACAAACTTTGGAGAATGTCTGGGGGGCCTCAACCCGTCGCCCAGGACTTCCAGAGCCCCCTCTTACCGCGACGCGGCCGACGCGGGGGATGGCCTGGAGACCGCCTCGTTCTGAGCTGATCGGGGCCAATAGTTCCCGCGTGCGTGGGCCCTCTGGGGCCCCCTGTGGGTCTGGCAGGGTCTCCGCTGGCTCCGCCGGCACTGGGCTGGCCCCGAATGGAGCCGGCGCGCGGGGAGCCCTCAATTCACCCCAGTCTCCCAGGAATGTATCAAGTGATGTTGAGGCTTCCCGCTGTGTCCCATCCGCGCCCATCGCGCCTCTGTAGGCCGCGCGCGCCACCCCACCCCCCCCCTCCCCCATCGTACGTCGAGAACTCCGCGGTTTACCAGGTCGACCCCGTGGAGTGCCAGCTGATCAGTGGGCCCCATGCGCCCGGCGTCGGGACTCTCGATTCACCATCTTAGAACACCACCAGGATGAGCGCACCAAATGGATCCCTCGAGATGCTATTCCAGAGCTCGTTGCTCATGAGGTTCGGGCATACCAGAACTATCGCGAGGCTCTGCTAATGGACCCGATTGCTACCTGGCGGTCTACGCCGCGCAATGTCCTGGCAGGCCTAGCGAAGCATCGGACCAGACGTAACGGGCTGTCTCAGAAGCGCCAATTGGGGGGGGGGGGGGGGGGGAATGCCCCGGCTGAGTTGAAGGTCGGCCAGAGCAGGTACACAGCATCGCGCGTGAAAGACTTACGATCAAGCGATCGGAAAGGCCCCGCGCCCCCAATGCCGTCCGCGAATTTTCCGCGAGTCGAGTGACCCGGCACGCCGGCTGCTCTGCGCGCCCGGCTAAGCGCAGTCAGAGACGAGCCCGAAGTAGGCCTGCAAGCCCTGGCTGACATCCTCGCAGGTGTAGGTGTTGATGGCGAGCGGGCTGCACGACGCCTGGCCGCCCTCGCGCGAAACGCGAGAAAGTATGGTGGCCTGCACAGACCCTCCCGGTCACTGGCAAGCACCTCCCTTAGAAGGCCTCTGGAAAAAGGATCACCAGACTCATCACGATGCTGGGAGGGTCTAAAGTAAGCTAGGGAACCTTGGGCACAGCTTTGGACCGCCGAATCAATCAGCCCTGGCATGCCGCCGCGAAAAGTACATTCATCCTTGCAGGAGGCTTCCCGACGACTGTTGGATAAGCAGACGGCCGCCATTCTCGAGATTCCGAATGCTCACAGCTCGGTGGATCTCGGGCAGTATGACGACACGATGTTTGGCTCAAACTCGCGCGGGCTGCAGTACGTTCCCGAAAGACAAAATTTTACCTTGAGCTTCTTCGATGTACGTGCCCCGGCCGTCGGTTACGGTTGGATATGGTCCAAGGTTTGACGGAGACAACACGTGGCTTGGGACAGCAGAGTTCACGTATTGCTAGCAAGTCGGTCATCACTTTTAGCCA
>CAUYUJ010014342.1:26548-34048 GCA_963575745.1 Prorocentrum cordatum | reverse complement strand
CAACGTGGATGTTCCTGCTGCACCCCACGAATATAATCTACCTGCATGTAGCGGGGACTGGGCTCATGAAACGCACGTTTTACACCTGAGCACAAAGTTGGGTCGTTGGTTTTGTGGTGGCTGCGGGATCAGCAGACTATCAAGCTCCGCAAGCCCTGTGAATTTCGAGCCACACCGACAGGAGAGGGTTATTAAAGAAGATCTGCCTAGGTCTGTGACTCAAGCCTTCAACCAAGGCCTAGAAGGCGAAGCGCTCGGGAAACGAGCGTCGCCCAACCCCTCTCGGTTCGAGGGCTTCATTTTCCTCACTTAGTGAATAGACAGTTTCATTATCATTCTAATCCTGAGCCCTCCTCCTCACGCCTCATCTCTCATTATCCTCCCCCCAGAGGATGAGAAGGGATGAGGAGTGAGGAGGAGTGAGAAGAGAGGAGGAGGAGGAGAAGGAGGAGGAGGAGAAGGAGGAGGGCTAAGGAGGGGTGAGGAGGAGCGAGGAGGGATGGGGAATGAAGAGGAGTGAGGAGGGATGAAGGGGGATGAGGGATGTGAAACATCGTGGAGCATTGCAGCAGGGAAGGTCGGCTTGGGCTCGAGAGAGCTGGCGCGGGCCACGAAAAAGTGTGCCTTGCCTGGCGCGACCTCACTCGGCCAGACACCGGGGGAGCCGGAGCAGAGAACACGGGAGATGAGGGGGCCCAGGAGGAGTGATGAGGGTCAAGTCTGTGGACCCCGCCCATTCCCACCCTCCATCCCACGAGACAAGAACCGATGGTGGCATAACGTGTCAGTGGGACGACTGGGACGGGTTCCCAACTAGCGAACGGAAGGCGATCGCTCGCGGTCCCGCTTCCGACAACTTGGCGAGGCGGAGGGGGGGAGGGAAGTTCAGAAGAAATCTTTGCGCGACACTAGTGCGAGAGCATAATTTTGCCACCTCTCGGGCGGCAAAACTTCCAATGAGCGTGGCGAAGACGAAGCACGCACCGCGCCGAATGAGCCCCGCCACTCTCGCTTGTACAGTCTGCCTGGCGCCCGGGCGAGGACAGCGTGCTGCCCGCTCCCACGCGGCCCCGCTGCCGCTGCCGCTGCCGCTCCACGGCGACCGACACGCGAGCGGCGCCCGCGCGGGCAGGCGAGGCGGGCACGGAGCTGGGCGAGGGCGACACGTCGCCCGCTCGCGCGCGTCCCCGCCCCCCAAACGGCTCGGCGGGTGGAGGCTAGGCGCCGCGCCGCGGCGGGAGCGCCGCTCGCAGACGAAGTCTGCGCGTCGACGGGGCCGGAGCGAGTGATGAGCGCCGCACACGGGCCGGGGCTCGGATCCGAGGCACAGAACAATCGGGGGGAGTCGAGGCGAGAGCAACATTTCGCCCGTCCGCGCAGGATGCGCGCCCCGTCCCGTTCCTCGTACATTTTGCAACGTCGGCGAGTCGACGTCCGTAACGAAATGACAAACACCCACGGTCGATTGATATTGCTGTTGATGGGTAGGACTGAGCGTCACGGATCTGGTTGCTACCTTACGGGCAGGAAGACTGGTAGGAGTATATACGAATAAAGAATAAGGATGAGGGGGAATGAGAAGGGGTTGAGGAGAAAGGCTGAGGGGGGATGAGGGATGAGCACCAGCGAGAACGGATGAGGGTGCATGGAGCAATGAGGAGGGGGCAGGACCCACCCCCAAGACCCACTGTAACCTGCTCCCTCCTCCCTTCCGCGGCCCTCCCTCACTCTTTGGATGCAGCGCCCGTGTCTTTGGATGCAGCGCCCACGCGTCTTTGGATGTAGCGCCCACACGTCTGGTGGTCGAACAACAAAAATGCCGACAAGGGGGCGCGATGCCAGCGGCACGCGCCGACTGGAGCAGGCTCAGTCGACAGCACGCTGCTGCAAGGCCGCTTGGGGTGAGAAAGCAGGCTTAGAGAGGAAGAGGAGGAGAAGGAGAAGAACGGAAAGGAGGAAGGCGGACGAGCAGGAGGAGAGAGGAGGAGAGGGGAGGGAGAGGAAGAAGGACGAGGTAGGTATAAGTCGGATCGCTTACTTCGTTCTTGTTGCCACTGCCGAATGCTGCAAGCTTAGTTCTTGAAGTTTGCCGAACGTCACAAACAGGAGGAGGGAGGACCAACACCCACCTCGGCCCCGACCACAACTGGACCAACAGCGAGGATTTGAAGCAGGTGAGAGGCCCCGGAGTGGCGCCAGCAAGGGGGGCAGGAGCACGCGAGATAAGGGGGGCAGGGAGGGAGGAGGCCCCCATTTGGCGGACCACCGATTTGGCCCCTCGGACTGCTCCTCGCCCCCGCCCCCTTGCCCCCCTTGGTGTTCCATCCTGGGGACCTGGGAAATCAGCGCGCCGACCCGCGGCCCGCCACCTACGCGTCCCTCTTGTCTCGTCTCGTTCGCTCGGTCCCTCGGTTCGCCCTCTCTTCGGTCCCGTCCCCGCACCCCCCCCCCCGGAGTCGTCCAGCTCGCTGGCCCCACCAACGGTCGCCAGTGAGCCGTTTTCCGAATGCCCCCCCCCTCAGCCACCACGCCGCGGCGAGGGGGCACAGACCGAACCAGCCTTCAGCAGCAGCAGCAGCAGGAGGACGGAGGAAGGTGGAGCAGGGGAAGCGTGACGCGAGTGCTCTGCTGTTGCGCGTGGCTGAGCCAGGACCGCTCCCCGCACTGCCCCCTCCTCTCGGTTCCACGGTTTCCTGCGATACCTTCTCCCGCTCCAGATCCTGTTTGTGCTGACCCTCCCTCCCTCCCTCCGTCCTTTCTTCCTCCTGGCACGTAGCGAGAAATCTCCGAGAGCCTCACTATGTGAAAGCCGACGACCTGGTCACATCTCGGGGGCCAGCACTTGGGATGTTTGTCCTACGTAGTCATCCTCCTGATCCTACTCCTGTGGCTGCTTTCAACAAGGGGTACATCATCATCATTCCCTCCCTCCCTCCCTCCATCCCTCCCTCCCTCCTCCTCCTCCTCTTCCTCCTCCTCCTCCTCCTCCTCCTCCTCCTCCTCCTCCTCCTCCTCCTCCTCCTCCTCCTCCTCCTCCTCCTCTCTTCCTCCTCCTCCTCCTCCTCCCTCCTCCTCCTCCTCCTCCTCCTCCTCCTCCTCCTCATCCTCATCCTCATCCTCCTCCTCCTTCGCCTCCTCCACCTCCTCCTTCCCCTCCTCCTCCTCTTCTTATGATTGGTTTTGGTGTTAGTGATCTTCGTGATATCATTCTTACAATTCTGATTATTCGTAGTATTAGTCTTCTTGTTTTTATTATTTTTACTAATATCATTAGTATCAGTATTATTATTACTATTATTATTAATGTTGGTATGGCTATTCTTACTATTCGTAGTATTAGTACTGTTATTACTATTATTACTAGTATTAGTATTCTTCGTATTATTAGTAGCATTAGTATTGCTTCTTCTTCTTCTTCATCATCAGCATCGTCATCATCATCGTCATCATCGTCATCAGCATCAGCATCATCATCAGCAGCAGCAACAGCATCATCATCAGCATATGCATAATCATCAGCATCATCAGCATCATCATCAGCATCAGCATCATCAGAATCAGCATCATCGTCACCATCATTATCATCATCAACATCATCATCATCTTCCTCCTCCTCCTCGTTCCTCATCCTCCTCCACCTTCCTCCTCCTCCTACTCCTCCTCCTCCGTTCATTTCCCTTATGGCTCGGATGGAGGACGGGTGACGATGATCTAGTTCCTTCACGGATGGATGGCGGGTGGTGTTCAAAATGTGATTCTCGCCTCAGCGCCGCTTACATTCGTCCTAAATCTTTGAAAGAGACTCACGGATTGAGGGCGACTCGTTTTCAAGTGTGGCAATTGCCTTAGCGCTGCGCACATTCGATTTAGGGCAGGTCGTTTAAAACTTGAGGGCAGGTCGTTTTCAAAATGTGCCTTAGCCCCGCGCACATTCGTTATGTTTGCAAGAGCTTCACATATTGAGGGAGGCTCCTTTTTCAAAATGTGGCTATCGCCTAGCGCCGCGCACAATCGTTTTAAACAGATGCAAGAGCTTCACCGATTGAGGGCGGTTCCTTTTCAAAATGTGGCCCTCGCCTTAGCGCCGCGCACATTCTTTATTTAAAAAAAATTGCCAAAACTTCACGGATCCTCATTGCTCACGTATCAGAAATGGTGTGCTGGAACGACTCAAGATTGTCATGGCGCACGAATTACGTTGATTCGCGGTGTTGAAGTCCCAGGAAAGGTGCTCTGACACGATTCAGAATCGCCACGACGTAACAGTCAGATCAACTACTGGCGTTGAAGTCCTGAGAATGGTGTTATGGCACGCTTCAAGATGTTTACACGATGGTCCCCCAACGGTACCATTCCCTCAGTGGAAATGACCCTTTGTAGGGGCCTACGAAGAGGGATCTTGGAGGGAGGGTATATTTCGACATCGTTGATGAGTCTTGGGTTTACACTGGTCCTCCTCGGCGCGGAAAGATTCGAGCACCCCCAGAAAGCTCTCGGCAAGGCACATCAGTTCGAACGCATCCCGAGGATGGGAAAACTTCAGGAACCAATAGAAACGTCCGATAACCTGAACGTCAAAAACGACAAACCCCGACGAGCCTAGACCTCAACCGCCTCTTGGACGCCCAGATGGAAGGAGGTCTGTAGAGAAGAGCAACCTGCATAAACATATGTTTCCGAAGGTCCGCACGGACTTTTTGCACCTGCGCTGAACCTCCCTCCCAGGCGCGGAGCGCGACAGGGGCGGCGCTGGTGGTGCCCCACATGAGCCCAGCGCAGACCCAAAAACTACGCGCGGACCTTCGAAAGTGTGTGTGTGAGCCTGGGCCCGTGGCCTCCAGGACCCGTTTGCTTCATTCAACGGGCGTAGAACGCTAGAACATAAACTGCTCCACCATCGGGGACAACTGTCCCAGGCCGGCTGGTAAGTGCATATGTATCCTTACGGTGGCAGGTGGGGGTACAAACTGTCCAGCTGCCCTGGGACAGCCGTCCCGGATCGAGAAAAAGATTATGCGATAGCGTTCTTAGCCCGCTGATGCATGGCCACCCTCGGACCGAAAGCCGCAACTGGGAGAACTGTGGTACGTGCCCCCTCTGGGGGAACCCATCATATCCATGGTCCCTCGAGAGGGGTGTCGAGGCTGGTGGGTCCTCCAGGGGGGTGACCCAGTTCCCTTAGGATCCGCTCGCTTCACGGCGACTCTCGCATGCCTCTGACGGGAGAAGGAGGGGAGGAGGAGGAGCGGAGGAGGGAGAAGGGGAGGAGGGAAGAGGAGGGGAGGAAAAGGGAGGAGGCGGAGGGGGAAGAGGGAAAGGGGGGGGGGCCTGGGCCCTGGCCCGCTGCCAGCCCTGGGCCGGCTCACGCCGCGAGCGTCGGCCGTGGCAGCGGGGCCCAGGCGGGGCCCCCGCGGGGTCGGCCCTCGCCTGCCGGGGAGGCCAGCGAGCGGGGGGGATGGAGAGTCAGGAGGCAGCTCCTGGGAGGTCTTCGCAAGATCGGCAAGACGCCATGGAGCCCGATTGAGAGCCGTCGGCCGGATACAAGCCCAGATGAAGCCCAGGATAAAGACATGGTTCAGCCGGATCAAGCCGGATTGAACAGGATTAAGCGGAATCCCACCAGCCCTTTGGGCGCAGGTGGTCGGTCTAATGAGGTCGTTCTTTCCTCTCCTCTTCCCTTCGGGAGGTTTACCTCCTCCCCCTTTCCTGAGGTTTTGGGGGGCGCGCGAAGTGCCAGGGCGCTCAAGGTGGCCCAAGATGGTTCCAAGATGATTCCAAGAAGGCGTCTGATGATCCAAGATAGCCTCCCAGGTGACTCAAGATAAGCGACGATGGCTCAAGGTAGCTTCCGACATTCCTCCAAGATGCCCGACGAGGGCCACAAGACGGTTCCAAGTGCTCGCACGGCCCCCTCAGGACTCCCCCCAAGAGGTCAAAGTCATGCAAAAACCTAAGGAGGGACAATGGTTTTTGACTTCTCGCCTTTTCGCTTCCGATGCGCTTTTGAAGGATGGCCCCAAGATGGCGCAAGGCAGGCCCAAGAGGGGCCCAAAAGCGCCCCAGACAGCCCCAAGAGCGCCCAAGAGCGGCCCAAGAGAGCCCAAAGAGGGTTTCAAGAGACACTGTTGCTGGTCCCTGAGGGGCATGGCAAATTGGACCCCCCCTTTTGATCGATCACCTCAAAGATGCCCCCAATGAGGCCCTCCAGGGCTCCCAAAGAAGGCTCCAAGAGGGCCCCAAGACTCCCAAAAGAGCTCCAAGAGGACCCATAGATCCCCCGAGTGAGTCCCAAGAGGGCTCCAAGAGGGGAGCTTGAGCGCTCTGTCGTAGTCCTCGTTGCCCTCCTCCTCCTCCTCCTCGTCCTCCTCCTCCTCCTTCTCCTCCTCTTCCTCCTTCACTCTCTCCTCCTCCCCCTCCTCCTCATCATCATCGTGTTCCTTTTCCTTTTCCTCCTCTTCCTCGTCATCGTGGTGGGGGTGGTCGTCCTCGTCTTCCTCATCCCCCCTCCTCCTCCTCCTCCTCCTCATTTCCTCCTCCTCCTCCTCCTGCTCCTCCTCCTCATCCTGCTCCTCCTCCGCCTCCTCTTCCTCCTCCTCCGCCTGTACGTATTTGTAGAACCAGAACGGCTCTTTGCAGCCAGAACGGGCATTGCCGAAGCAACAACAAGTTTTCCAGGATGGTCACTTTTAAACACGGCAGGGCACTGACCAACAACGCAAATCAAATCTATATGAACATCATGTTCACATAAGTCCAGGTCCCCGTCGTCCCACACAAGGAACGCATTTCGCTGCCTAACGCGTGTTGGTTGTAAGGTGACTCGTCCTAGATGGGAAGTTGCAAACCCACAGTGCTGATTGCGAAAAGACTTACCCCATGGAGTGAGACGGCGAAGTGTGGGAGCAAGGAGAAAAACAAAAGCGCAAGTGTCAGAATAACAGTCGCACTTCCAGCAGTACGAATGGGACATACAAGATTCGTATTATTAGTAGCAGCAGTAATACGAATAGTGGTACTAGTATTAGCGGTAGTAGTGGTAGTGGTAGTGGTAGTGGTAGTGGTAGTGGTAGTGGTAGTGGTAGTGGTAGTGGTAGTGGTAGTGGTAGTGGTAGTGGTAGTGGTAGTGGTAGTGGTAGTGGTAGTGGTAGTGGTAGTGGTAGTGGTAGTGGTAGTAGTAGTAGTAGTAGTAGTAGTAGTAGTAGTAGTAGTAGTAATAGTAGTAGTAGTAGCAGCAGCAGCAGCAGTGGTAGTAGTAGTAGTATTTATTGTTGTTATTGTCGTCGTCACAATAGTACCAGTAATCGGAATAGTAGTAGTAGTAGTAGTAGTAGCAATAACTAGTACTAGTAATAGTAGTGGTGGTAGCAGGAGTAGTACGACTACAACTAGTAGATATAGTACTAGTTGCTGTAGAAGTCGTAGTAGTAGTCGTCGTCGTAGCAGCAATCGTAATCGTAGAAGTAGTACCAGTAACACTCGCCGTCGTCGCCGTAGTCGTAA
>CAUYUJ010014342.1:19048-21548 GCA_963575745.1 Prorocentrum cordatum | reverse complement strand
CCAGCGACGGCCGCGCCGCCAGCAGCTCGTCCAGGCACCTGCGGGAATAGTTCGCCAGCCGCGCCAGCCGCCGCGTGCTACGCTCGAAGTGGCCCGGCCTGCAGGACATCAGGTCCGCCAGGGCCCCGCGGGCCCGCGGCGCGTTAGATCTCAGGCTTTCTTCGGCGGACCGGGCGTCAACGGTCGTGCCCCCGCGCGAGCCGTGCGGTCCAGGCGGAGCAGCAGGGTCGAGAGCAATGCGGAGATGAACCGCTGGGTTGCTCCGACGAGCGGCGCGGGGCGTGGCCACAGCTGCCCCAGGGCTGTCCCCAGAGAGGCCCCACTCGGTGCCCCCTTGGGGCCCTCTGTTCTTTCCCGCGCCGCACAGACCGACGACGCACGGCAGGCAGGCTCCGAAAGCGTGGGAAGGACTGCTCCCGCCTGCTCCGCAGGGGGCCACGCACGCCAGGCTCGGGCGCAGGAGGAGTAGCGGAACTCCCCTGCAGGGCGCCATGCCGCGAGCGACTGCGCGCAGGCAGGGCTCCCGAGGGGGGGGCCGGGACAAGACCCGACTCTGACCCGGGTCCTGTCTGAGGCCTCGCTGGGCCCCCCTCGGTGTCCTCCGGGCAGCGACGGCCGCCCCGGACAGGCCTTGGGGCCACGTCGGGCCTGCCTCTTGAGGGGATCAGCTGGCCTGCCTGCTCCCGGGGGTCGCCCACCAGCTGCTGCGAGAAGCGACGAGGATGGCGGGCGGTGGCCGCGAAGCGTCTTGGATAGTGCAGCCCGAATCTCCACAGGAGAGGATCGGCCAGAGCACGCGGGTGCAGCTTCAGAGGGTGCTCACTGTCAGTGAAGGACCTGATCAACTTCGGTATCATCTTCGGCCCCGTCCACGGCAGCATCAGCGACGGGCCATGGTCACGTGGCCGCCCTGAGGGGCCAGAGCGCCCAGGAGAGACAGGCGCGACCCTCCCCGGGCCAGACGACGACCAGATCGACCTGGAACCGTGCGGTCCTGGCCGCGTTCTCCGACGGGGAGCGCCCGTTGGGCTGCTCCTGGGGCCCAGGACCCCAGACGTCCGACAGTGCGACCCGTTCCGGACGGCGCGGCCCCAGAAGGCCCCCGGGTATCTGCTCGTCCCGGGTCCGTCTCTGATGGCCCCGGGGCTCGGTGGTGCGGGCGCCCGAGGCTGGGATCGAGAAAAACATGCCAGGATGCCAAAGTTCGCATTTCGTCGGAGATCTGAGCCTGCACCCCCAGGGAGAAGGAATGCACGTTTCTCTCGATGTGCTCATCTCGACGATGAGGGAGCGGCGGCCGACGGCGAACAAAAATCAGAACGCACCGCGCCCCTGCGCGAACATCGAGGTTGAGGGGCGCGCGGAGACGGACCACGTTCGAGAGTTGCAGCTCTTCTCCAGGGGAGGCTCGGAGCATTGCGAGCTGAGACGACAGCAACTCAAGATCGGACCCCAGACCCACCCCAGGGTCCAGACGCACCAGCTGTCTGAGCTGCGTCTGGCTGTGGCGACGGGGCACCCCCCCGAAGGCCGACTGCCGCTGTCTCGGTTCGCCCTCCTCTGCCCAGGAGCGGAGGGCGGCCAGATGACCGTGGGCGACGGGCAGATCAGCGTGCCGTTGATGAAGGTCGTGCCCTGCCCGGGGCCTGCGCGCCCGTCCAGCACGCGCACCGCCCGGCCCTGCCTCGCAAGGCTGTACGCCGTGCACACGCCCACGACGCCCGCGCCGATGACCACGTCCTCCTCGGGGGGGTGGAGCAGACGGACAGGGTGTTACACCTTCTCGCTTTCCCTCTCGGACCTCAGCATCTGCGTCAACCTCAGCATCAACAACTTGAGCAACACACAGCGAAAAGCCCACGACGCGTACCACACTATTCGCCCTGCCTCTGGTGGTTTCGAGCGATCCCCACCCGAGAACACGAGGCGGGATCCCCAGGGGGGCACCAGCTTCCTCGGGGCCTGGCGGACGCGGTATGCACAACCGTCACTCGTCGAAGACACAAGGCGGGATCCCCAGGAAGTGCCAGCACACCTTTGGCCTGGCGGCCCCGGCATGCAGGGCGTGCGAGGCGGGTCTGGAGCTCAGTGCTTCAAGCCTGTCGGGTAAGGGCCAGCACCCGCCGATCCCAGTGGCAGGGGAGAGGTGCTCGAGGATGGCCAGGGGAGCTGCAAAGGGGCACGGCACGATCGCGCCGCGCTGGCGCGGCGACGACCCAACCCATGCTTCGCGGTTGGACGCCGTCGCAAGCCTGGAAATCGGGCGATAACGAGCAATCTGCGCCATCCGAAAAGCCGCCATCTTTCAAGGTTGAACGTTCCCTCCACCCCTCCTCGAAGAAGAAAAAGACATCGAGGGGCGTCAAACCAAGGCAGAGGCAGAATGAGGACAACTTCCGACGAGGATGAATCGGAGGTCTCTGAGAGCTGGCGGGTCTGGAGGATGCTTTCGGCTCCTAGAATTCCCGCCTCCTTGGGAAGAAACCAGGGCGGCGGGCCC
>CAUYUJ010014342.1:9048-14048 GCA_963575745.1 Prorocentrum cordatum | reverse complement strand
GCCGTTGCTGCATTCCTCCCAGCACACCCACCACGAGGATCGTGGCCTTCAGGGAGCTCCACCGAGGGGCCCAGTGGGTGCGTTAGTATGGCGCCGCCGCGCTGAATTCGACACGCCCCTCACACGCATTCTACCCACCACGGAGCTCAAACGAGGGCCCCAGTGGCTGCGTTAGCCTGGCGCCGCCGCGCCGAATGCGCCATACCCCTCACACGCTTTCTACCCCCCTGGGAGCTCCACGGAGGGCCTCAGTGGCTGCGTCCGCATGGCGCCGCCCCGCCCATTTCGGCACACCCCTCACACGTTTCGTGGCCCCCAAGGAGCTCCACCGACTGCCTAGTGGCTGACTCCGCATGGCGTCGCCCCGCCCACTTCGGCACACCCCTCACACGTTTCGTGGTCCCCAGGGAGCCCCCCCGAGGGGCCCAGTGGCTGTGTCCGCATGGCGTCGCCCCGCCCATTCCAGCACATCACTCGCACGTTTCGTGGTCCCCAGGGAGCTCCTCCGAGGGGTTCAATGGCTGCGTCCGCATGGCGTCGCCCCGCCCACTCCCGCACACACCCCCACGTATCGTGGTCCCCAGGGAGCTGCACCGAGGGCCCCAGTGGCTGTGTCCGCATGGCATCGCCCCTCCCATGTCGGCTCACCCCTCACACGTTTCGTGGCACCCACAGCTGCACCGACACGTCAATTTAGGCACACACACACACACACACACACACACACACCCTCAGTCGCCCTGGCAATTTCGGAACAACCCTCACACGTTTCGTGGCCCCCAGGGAGCTCCACCGAGGGCCTCAGTGGCTGCGTCCGCATGGCGCCGCCCCGCCCACTTCGGTACACCCCTCACACGTTTCGTGGCCCCCAAGGAGCTCCACCGAGTGCCTCAGTGGCTGCGTCCGCATGGCGTCGCCCCACCCACTTCGGCACACCCCTCACACGTTTCGTGGTCCCTAGGGAGCTCCACCGAGGGTCCCAGCGGCTGCGTCCACATGGCGTCGCCCCGGCCATTTGTGCACACCCTTCACCCGTTTCGTTGCACCCAGGGAGCTTCACCGCGGCTTGATGGGCTTTGGCAAAGTTGTCAGAGTTTTTTCAGATCGTTCACCGTGTTCTTATGCAGCGTGCCGTCCTGTGAATAATCGCCCTTGGTTTAGAAAGTGTCGGGTTCTTCGACATTTGGCGGGCAGCAAGACGAATGAATGAGACCCAAACCCCCGACGTTGTGACTTGTTCGCATATTTGACCCCTAGACGCTGGAGGACTGTAACCCCTCTCCAGGACCGGCTTCTCCTAGCCAAGGCCCTTTCTCCAAGACAGGCAGAACTCGGCAAGGGCCCCCACAGGCCGAAAATTACCAAAAAGGTTGCCTCGTGATCTCTCATGGCAGGAAGAGATATGGGGAGGGCGAGGGGTCCAGAAATAAAACCACATGTTAGCCAGCGTGGACTCCAAACCGTGTGTTTCTAGCGAACTATGTTGGGCAATCTACGCGGTGCAAACCCATGTGGTGCAATCTGTGTGGTGCAATATATGGTGCGCACTCTTGTGGTGCAATGTATGGTGTGCAGTCCAGATGGCGCAGTCTACGCGGTTCAATATATGCTGTGCTAGCTGCGTGGTGCAGTCTGAATGGCGCACTCTATGTGGTGTAAACTATCATGTGCAAGATATGTGGTGCAAACTGTGTGGCGCACTCTGCTTGATGCAATAGATGTTGTACAATACATGTGGTGCCATCTACGCGGACCAATATATGTTGTGCAAGCTATGTGGTGCAGTCTAAGTGGCGCAATCGACGTGATGCAAAGTAGAAGGTGCATTATATGTCGGGCTACCTACGTAGTGCAAAATATGTGGTGTACGCTGTGTGGCAATTCGCCGGCCCAACGGGCCAGAGGCGTGCTAAGATCTCCGGTAACTGGTTATAATTCGCGCGCGCGGGGGGCGGCCCCTGGGGGTCCCCGGACGAAAAGTACCCCGGGCGACTCCCGGCTGATCCCCGGGCGACTCCACCAGAGCGCCCCATGAGCGCACCAACAGGGCTCCGAGACGTCCCCGAGAGCCCCAAGAAAGGCCAAGAGGCCCCCAAAAGGCCCCCAAGATGGTACACGAGGGGTCCGACATGCCACAAGATCGCTCCAAGACGCCCAAGATAGCCCCCAGACGCCCCAAGAGGCCTCCAAGAGCACTCTCAAGAGGGCCCCCGGAGGCAAAATTCATTGTTTTTCCTTAGGTTTTTAGGTTTTTGAGAGATGTTGGAGCTTCCACCTTTTCGGCTTCCCGACGCCCCAAGACGGCCCAAGAGGCCCCCAAGATCGCCCCAAGAGGGCCCAAGAGGCCCCCAAGAGGGCCCCAAGATGGCCCAAGAGGGCTCGAAGACGGCCCAAGAAGCCTCCAAGACGGTCCAAGAGGGCCCCAAGAACGCCCCCAAAGGGGCCCCAGAGAGGGAACACGAAACAACATTTCGAGCCCTCGGCCCTAAGAAGCCCCTACGAGGCCCCAAGAGGCCCCTAAGAGGCCCCAAGAGGCCCCCACGAGGCCCTCAGGAGGCCCCCAAGAGTCCCCCAAGCGGCCCCAGGAGGCCCCCCAAATGCCCCCCCGAGCGCCCCAGGAGTCCCCCAAGCGGCCCCAGGAACCCCCAAAGCGCCGCATTGACACCAGGCCCTCGGGCAAACGGCAGACATGAGACTGTATGGGCCGGCGGAATGAGCGAAGCGATTAAATAAACAAAAGTATTTGTGGTGCAACTCATGTGATGCCATCTATGCGGCTCTATAAAGGTTGTGCACGCTATGCGCTGCAGTCTAAGTGGTACACTATGTGTATAAGCCTATGGTGTGCACGATGTTGTGCAATACATGTTGCACAATCTACCTCGTGCAATGTATGTTGTACAATCCATGTGGTGCAATCTATGTTGTGCAATACATGTGGTGCAATGTGGTGCACTATATGTTGTTCAAGGTATGTGGTGCCATATGCGGTGCAATGTATGTTGTGCAATCTGTTTGGGGCAAAGTACGCGTCTCAATCTACGTCGTGCAATCTAGGGCGGCGACGGGGCGGCGACGGCGACAACGTATCCGCCAGACCGACAGACAGGCCGACGACGGGCGCGACGAGGCGGCGACGAGGCGGCGACGGCGACAACATAGCCGCCAGACCGACAGGCAGGCTCAGACCGCGGGCGGCGACGAGACAGCAGGGACGGGGCGGCGACGGCGACAACATAGCCTCCAGACCGACAGACAGGCCCGGCTCCTTAGACATAACCCCCAAGTGCAAGCACTGCTTGGGCAATAAACTGTCGGAGATACGCGCGGACTTTCTTGGCGGTACCTTCTGGCGCCGCCCCTGGCTCGCTCCACGCGCCAGAGAGGTCAGCGCCAAGACAAGAGGCGCGGGCCTTCAGCCGATTCCAGGCCGCCGCCTGCGTCTAAGCGCGCCCGCGCTGGGGTCGTCGCAGAGTCAGCAGCACGGCGCGAACCTGCCGTACCATTCTGTAGCTCCCCTGACCATCCTCGAGCACATCTCTTGCCCCCGAGATCGACAGGCACAAGAGCGACGACAGATCTTGGGGATGCGCTCCCGCCCCCAGAAGCCTGAGGGAACCCTTGAGATCGACACCGCGGGATGTTTGTCAAAACCGATGGGAAGGATGCGCCGAAAGGATGCAAGACCCCTGGACGACCAAGCTGAAGCCGTTCGGGCAACGAATGGCCGAAAAACCTGAGGCTGCAAGGGTACCCCAGGGAAGGTCACTGACCCTCACTAAGCATGTCGCCTGCAGGTCCCAGGTCGGTGGAATGCGCCGCTCCTCGCCATGGCGCTGCCCCGATGCGGGAAGCGCCGAGGCAGCCGACGCCGCGCCCCTGGTGCTCCGCCCTGAACCGCCTCGGCCGAGTGCCGCGGCTGCGGCCCAACGACCGCGAGCGGCTGCGGCGGGGCGGCGCACGCCCCGCATCGGCCGCCAGGCGGGCGCCCGCGCGCGAATGCGCGACCGCGCGCGCGCGACCGCCGCGCGCCCGCGCGGGCTGCGAGCGGCTCGCCACCCAGCAAAGGCGCGGGGGCTGAGGCGCCAGTGCGCCCTGCGCCAGGAGGAAGGGGGGCGAGAAGGGGGAGGGGTCTCCGGGGGGGGGGGGAAGGGCTGGCATTGACTCTGAATCGGCGACGCACCGCCGGCAGAACGGCGGCAGGCCCTCGACTGCAGAAACGCACGTTCCTGGGGAGGGAGGGCGCCCAGGCCCCGATTGGCGACGGATGAGCGACTGGGAGGCTCGGTGCTCCCCCCGCACTGGTCCAGTCGCCCCCCTGTCGGCGCCCCTGACAGGGTCGCGGGCGGGCGTCGGAGCGGAGGGCGCCGGCCCCAGCGCGCTTCGCGTCGGGGCCGCGGGCGTATACGAAAAAAACTAAAACGAAAATCCCTGTTGGAGATCCGCGCGGTCTCCGTGCATCAGCGCCGGGCCAGCCATCCTTCCCTGGCGTGCTCCGCGCGCAAGGGGGGCCAGGCGCGGATCCAAGAAGTCCGCGCGGGTCTCCGAAAGGTTGTGTCTCTGCAGCTTTGGCTTCTTCGATGGCGGGGTCGGGGCGGGCCCGAGGCCCCTGCGCGCCCTGCGCCGGGGCCGCGGGCGGGCGCCCTGGGCCTGGGCTCCGATTCGTACACCCTCCCGGCCTGGCCAGGAGGGCAGCTGAAAGTTGAGTCCATGTGGCTGCGGAACACAGAAGATCTGGGGCTGGGCCAAGGAGGATCGGCCTGGTCAGGATCGGCGGAGGTGCACACACGAACTTCAAGCGGATTGACTTTGTTCAGCCTGCAGGCCCCAGGAGGTCTCGATCGTTCTCCAGGGGCAGCTTCTCGCCTCCAGATCCAGTTTTTGATGGTCCTGGGGCCCGATGGCCGAAACAGACGACGGGATCTCAAAAAAAGCACGCCCGAAGTCCAAGCAGTCGGCGCCCTCTGGCGGCGAGCGCAAGGGTGTGACGCGACGCGGGG
>CAUYUJ010014341.1:365667-414423 GCA_963575745.1 Prorocentrum cordatum | reverse complement strand
TTATTTTGTGTCTGGTATATTCGACAGAGAAGTAAAAGCTCTTTTAGGGCATGCGCAGTTCAAGTGTTTGTGTGATGCAATGGAGTTGCATGAGTATTTCACGAAGTGGACGTGGCCGAGTAAACACCACTCAGCCGCAACTGTATGGGAGACTGGTGAGCTCCAAGCAAGTGCCTCAGAAGAGATCTCTGCGTTGCCTGTTTTGTGCAGGTATATTCGGCAAGTAATTGCCATGCATCCTTCATCGGATCAAGTGGCCCCCCAGATCGCAAGTATGCTGGCATTGCAAGATGCCGTTGACATAATCATCACTGCGGCGCGGCGGCTTCCAGTCACGACCGCGCAGATAGAGTCAGCGATAGTGAAACATCTTCGGTGCCATCAGGACGCATATGGTGAAAGCTATTGGGTGTATAAGCACCATATGGCAACACATTTGCCAGAAATGTTTGAAAAACATGGGTCGCTCAGTTGCTTTGTCCAGGAACGCAAGCACAAAAACGTAAAACGTTTCGCCAAAGACCACATGTGCAAGAAGGGGTCAGAGAAGGCTCTCATGGTCCAACTCACTGCGCAGCACGCGCACGATTTAAAGACCATGCGTGTTTCACCTGGCTTAGTCGACCCAACGAAAGCAACACAGAAGCTGCTGAATGCGTTGAAACGCATGTGCCCTGGGACGCAGACAGCCGTCTCCAGCATCGAAGCCATGACAGATTTTGGCCGCATCAAGCGCGGTGATATCGTACTTCTGGGGTCGGGCGGGATGCATGCAGCAATGCAAGTGTGGTTTCACGTAAAATGCGACGATGGCGAGTCGCAGGTGCTTGTCCAGCAGCTTGCAACTAAGCATGTGAACGCCGCTGAAGGTTTTTCCAGACACATCTTTTTAGATGATACAGACCCTGTTCTGATGCCTCTGACCTCGCTGAAAGCTCCTGTGATTTAAAGGAAAATAGAGAACGACATCACGTGCATTTGGCCAGTAGAATACAAATCGCGATGTTGCTAACATGATGCGCTGCGGACCGTCGCGTTTGCCCCAGGACGATAAAAAAAAATCTGAAGGCCCCTGAGCAGATCCAAATCGACGAAGCGCCCAATCATGATGCCCCAATTTCCAACTACATGAGATGCAAAAACATAACATAAACATTAAAAAACAGCTTCAAACTGGCCAAACCTAACTAGTTATAACTCCGTTAATAACAATTATACTACGCAGGGCCTTCAGGCAATTGCCCGCGCACCTCCGCGCCGGCGGCCCCCAGGACTGCATTCCCTGCCACGCCGCGCCGCACCTTCGCACTCGGCAGCGGCGGCAAGGGACCCAGCCTCTTCCAACAGCTGGTCCCCGAGCTCCACCAGCCGCGCCGAGCTCGCGCGGGCGCAGTCGGCGCGGCCAACGCTCTAGTCCGCGCAGGCCTCCGCCATCTCGTCGGGGCCACGCCCCCGAGGTCCTCGCCAAGGTCGCGCGAGCACGCGCGGCGGCCCCGCGCCGCGCCACTGCTGGCTGGACCATGCCACAGAGACCCCGCGGCACCATTCGGGTGCCAATCGGCCGCATTTAGAACGATCCCACTCTGCATCCTCCAAGCGCCGGATGTCGACGCGCGACGCAGAGCGGGGCGGGGTCAGCCATCCCCCCAGATCCCCGCCAAGCCCACTGCATCTGCGGCATCGACCAGCGCCCCAAGAAGCCTCGCAGCACCAGTGCCCAGGCACGGCCGAGGCGGGGCGCCAAGACCCACACCTCCCTGGCGCGCTCGAGGCCGGCGCCGCGAATCGCGCCCTGGAGCTGCGCGCGCTCGCGGGCGCAGGAGCACTTGCGAGCCAGCAACCGGGCATGGAGGTGCAAACCTGGGCCTGCGAAGCACGAGCCCCGGTTCTCGGCGCGCCTGTCGGGCGCGCCGCCCCGCTCGCACTGCGCGGATCGGCGCTGCCATCGCCCCCGCAAGCCCCCGCAGCTGAACCGCGCTGGGCTGGCCCCGCAGCTTCGGGCACCTCCAGGAGGGCACAGAGGAGTCGATGAGGCACTCTCCGCCCTCCGCCGCCGGAGCGAGGCGCACCGCGCAGGCAGGGCAGCGAGAGCAAGTCGCCCTCGACCTGCGGGCGCCGCCCCTTCGGGCCAGTCGAATGCACCCCCGCCCCGCGGCTGCCCTGGCCCATCGGCCATCTGCCCGAAGTCGCGATAGCGCGCGCAGGGGGCACGCCGACCTAGACGTCGGAGGCGCCAGCGCACGACGCCTCGCGCGCGCGCGCGCCAGGATGGGCGCGCGCGCCTCGGGGCGCCGCGCATCCTGCTCGGGCCGCGCGCCAGGTCTGGCCAGCGAGTCGGCGCGGAGCCGGACCGGCTCTGCCAGAAGTGGGCCAGCTGGAGTGGGCGACAAAACTTTCGGACATCTTGCCAGGGATCGAATATGAGGTAGTTGCTGAAAGGTCTTACCAGGAGCCTGAAGATGACACCATGATGATTCGCCCCACCACCTTTTCTGCAGGCGAATGGTGTCGACTGAAACTCAAAGAAGAAACGCAATCATCCGCCGCCACCATGCTTGCACGGAATGGGCGGGTTATAACCTGGGCTGGCACGGGAATGGAAAGAGCGCTTTAGGAACTTGCCAGAGAGGGCTCATAGCACTGCTCGCTCCTGGGAATCTTGGCGTGAAGAGCCTTTTCACGTCACCGATCGCTCTTGGGAGCCTTGGGATGAGGAGCCCTTCCACATCATCGCTCGCTCTTGGGAGTCTTGGCGTTGCGAGCTTTCCCTCTTGGGAGCCTTGGTGTGAAGAGTTGTTTACGTCACCGTTCACTCTTTGGAGCCTTGGAATTCAGCGTTGTTTGCATCACCGTTCGCCCTTGGGCGCCTTAGCGTTAAGAGCTGTTTACGTCACCGTTCGCTCTCAGGAGCCTTGGTGTTCAGAATTTTCTGCCCCACTGCTCGCTCTGGGGACCCGTGGCGTTCAAACATGTTTACGTCATCGACTGGCGTGAACAGGGCGTTCTGGTCAGCTGGTGCTCTTGGGAGCCTTGGCGTCAAACCTGCGTCCGTCATTGGACCGTCAGTGGGGTTCCTCTGGGGGCTCTTCTGGGCGTCGTGGGGCCCTCTCGGGCCGTTCTGGGGGACCCCTTGGGCCGTCTCGGGGGGCTTGGCCCGTCTTGGGGCGCCCTTGGGGCTTTCTGTGGCCCTCTTGGGGGTCTCCGACGGCACTTTTGGGACCCTCATGGGGGCCTTTGAAGGGGCTCTGGGACACACACAAATGAATACACACAAAATAACCGGATTCCCTATCTTCTCCCATATTTTCTGGGTTTCTGTCATCCCCCCCACTTCCAATATTTTCCCACATTTTCCTGGGAATCGACGATTAATTGTGTCTGCGTGTGTTTTCTCCCCTCCTGCCGTGGGCCTGATTTGCGCGGAGGGCCTATGCCGGAGGAGCTTTTGTGCGAATGCATGTTGGCACTGCCCGCCCGGGAATCGCGCGGCGCAGGACCCCCCCGCCTGTCGTCACCTCGGTGAATGCTCGCGGGAGTTTGCCTTCTGACTGAAGGTCAGATTGCCTCTACAGGCCTCGACTTTGGGGGCCCTCTTGAGCCCCTTCTGGGCAAGAAGAGCGGGGGAGGGATGAGAGGGGGACATGATGGGCCTGTTTTCCACCACCACCAACACCATAAGTTGGAGGGGGGAAGGAGGAGGAGGAGGAGGACGAACCCCCTCCCCCTCCAACTTATGGTGGTGGTGGTGGCAGAAAACAGGCCCATCAGAACAGGCGAAGAAAAGCAGGAGGTTCTGCTCGTTCCCTCCGTGCGCGTTCGTAGCCCGCCCACCTTCGCTCACTGAAGGGGCCAGCGTGTGAAGTGTAGGATGCCCCGCTCCCCCCGCCATCGTTCCCGAGCATCTTGCCCCGCTCCCACTGCTATCCGTCCCGAACGCCTGCAGTTGGTTATGCGGGGCGGCTCCAATATCGCACGAAATGGTTCTTGGGAGCCGTGGCGTTCAAAGCCTTTTACGTCGCTTGGTGGTCAGAGCTTTCTATGCCACCGTTCGCTCTTGGGAGCATTGACGTTCAATGGCTTTTACTTTACCGTTCGCTCACGGGCGGCCCCCTGGGAGGCTCTTAGAGGCATCTCGAAGGCCTCTTGGGGGCATCTTGGGGGTCTGTTGGGCTGTTTGGGGGCCCTCTTGGGCCGCACCGGGGCCCTCTTGGACCGTCTGAGGGGGCTTCGGCCGGCTTGCCATATTTTTGAAGCCACTGTTCGCTCCAAGGGTGCCTCTCGAGAGGCTCTTAGAAGCCTCTTGGGGGCCTTTGGGGGCCTCTTGGGAGTCTTTTGGGCCGTCTTGGATGCCTTTTGGACCGTCTTGGGGGTGCCGTCTCGGGGCGATGTTTGGCGCCTCTTGCGCCGTCTCAGGCCGTCGGAAGCCCGAAAAGGCGAGAAACCTAAAAATCACCAAAAGTTGATGGATAACCAATATGCGTGGCCTCTTGAGCCCCTCTCGGGGGTCCACTTGAAGGCGTGTTGGGCCGTCTTGGGGCCCTCCTGGACTGGCTCGAGGCCACCTTAGGCTGTCTTGGAACGCTCTTGGCTGGTTCTGAGCCCTCTTGGACCTCTCTTGGAGGCGTCTTGGAGGCCTCTTGGGAGGGGGCAGGCGTGTTTCGCCCGCCTGGCCGCGTTTCCCCCTCCCATGGAGCCCCTCCCTAGAAGGCTTCACCCCACCAAAACATCATCACTCATACCTCGCTCCTTCTGTCATGCTCGTCTGCTGTCTGGGAGGTTCCTTACTGATTTCTAGGGCCATACCTTAGGGCCATACCCCCGCCCGCCAGCCGCGTGCATCGTTCTGAAACCGCCCTCCATAAGTTGCTCCTCGGCGCTCTTGTCAACCTTCAGTCTCAAGAGGCTCACAAGACTGCTTCTGAGACAGCCAAGATGACACCAAGACGGCCCAAATGGCCCAAGACGGCACAAGAGGCGGCTCCCAAACTCAAGACGGCTCGAGAGGCTTCCTAGACGGCCCAAGACGGCTCCAAGACACACTTCAGACGAGCACGAGGAGACGAAAAACATGGTTTCCTCTCAGGCGTTTGAAACATGTTGAGGTTCTCACTTGGTTGGCTTTCCGACCGCCCAAGACGGCCCAAGAAGCCTCCAAGCTAGCTTCAAGACAGCCCATGAGGCCTCAAAGAGGGCCCCCAGCCGACCAAAGAAGATCCCAAGATCGCCCAAGAGACCACGAAGAAGGCCCCAAGACGGCCCTAAAGCGCTCCAGGAGGACACCAAGACGACCCAGAGAGGCCACCCAAGACAACCTCCGAAGGCGTCAAACGGGCCATGAGCCCCCCAAAACGGCCCAAGAGGCCCGAGAGGCTCCAAAGAGGCTCCTAGTAGGTCCCCAGGAGGCCTCAAAGAAGCCCTCAGGCGGCTCCCATGACGTCCCTAGAGGGTTCCAAAAGCCCTTCTCCTCCTTGTCTCCACTGTCTCATCCTCCTCCTCCTCCTCCTCCTCGTCCTCCTCCTCCTCCTCCTCCTCCTCCTCAGCCTCCTCCTACTCCTCCTCCTCCCTACTGAGCGGAGGAAGACGAGGTACAGATCACGACCACCCCCAGGTCAGACCGCTCGCTGAACTCCCGCGGGGCGTTACCTCGACCTCTCTCCTACCGCGCGAACGAAAACGAGGTCGAGTTCACGACCTGTCGCAATTCAGGCCACTGGTCGCAACTCCGTCTGCACTCAGCCTCCTTCATGCTGCGCTGTTGCGCAGGCACAGTGGCGGGGTTTGCCGCAGACAGCTGGATATCATGATCGTGAAGAAGCATCCCTTCGTCAGACATCGTGCGGCTGCGCCCTACAAAATGGTGGGAGAATTATCAACGAGTTTGGGTTCCTACCAGGTCATTCATGATCAGATGCTCACCTCTCTAGCGAGCGCCAAATAGAGAGGAGGCCGCCCAAGCAGAAGGACATCTGGCTAGCAATGGGATAGAACACACACACACACACATGGACTGGAAAGCACGCACTTCGACACAGTTTCTCGAGAGCTCACTGTTGAAGAAGCACCGACTGCACACGAAGAAACCCCCTCGGGGAGCTTGAGAAAATGCCCAGCTGTCTGAGTATGCGGGGTCCTCTGCAAGATCTCTCGTGGTCATGGGTGAGGCTCCCTTTGGAAGGACACAAATAGGAAATGCCATTGCCACGACCAGGGTATCCTTTTGCGTGGGGACCAGACGTCTGCTAGGCGCACATAAGAATAAAAATGGGGTGTTCCCCACGACCGCATCAAGGCAGGAAGAGCGCACGGAGGGGGGAAGTTAAAGAACCAGGAACCCATGCAAACCTGACCGGTCGAACGTCCGCGGACGATCTCGCCTCCGCCGCCGAGGCGGTGCTGCAAGGGGCCTGGCGGCGGCGGGGAAATCGCCCGCGAACAGTCGGAGGCTTCTGGTCACGCTGACTCTGGTCCTGCGCGAGCGCCGCCGCGCCACGGAGGGCCACCCGGCCGCGCCCCCCCCGGGCACGGCCGCGGGGGGACGGCACGCGGGCGCGCCTTGGCAGCGCCGCCCTCGTCCTCGTACTCCGGCGGGCCGCCGCCGCCGCGGTCGCTGTCCCTTGCGGGGCTGCGGCCCCTCCCCCCCCCCAATATGCCCAGGAGGGCCGCCTGCACGCCCAGAAAGTCACAGCGCCTCCAGGACGCCCGAGAGGGCGGCTAGTACGCCCCAGCAGGGCCTCCAGGACGCTCAAAACGGCCTCCAGGACGACCAAGAACGCCTCCAGGACGCTCAAGGGACCCTCCGGAGCGCCTACCCCAGGCCCCCGCAGCAGGACAGCACGGCGGACCTGGCCGGGCCAACTGGGAGCAAACCAGTCGAGCACAGGCTCTGGAGCCGGTCAAGACCCTCCAGAGCGAGCACGAGTGAAAACGGGGACAGGGAACCAGAAAGGGCGGGCGGTGAACGCGAAGCCAGTGAACAAGCACAGTGAACACCCTGCTGCCAGAGGACGACGCCTGAACAGAAATTTGAACCACTAGCTGCAATCCCACACGTAGCATGCGAATATCCGCCAACGTGCCTTGTGCAGCTTGGGGCGTGTTAGAAGCTGGGCCGGCACGGGAACGGAGAGAGCGCTTGAGGAACTCGCCTGATAAGGCTCATGGCATCGTTCCCTCTTGAGGGCCTGAGCGTTAAGAGATGTTTCACGTCACCGATCCCTCTTGGGAGCCTTGGTGTGAAGAGCTGTGTACGTAGAAAACCTTTCGCTCCTGAAAGTCTTGGCGTTACGAGCTATTCACGTCCTCGTTCGCTCTTGGGAGCAGCTTGGTACGTCACCGCTCGCTCTTGGGAGACTTGGTGTTCAGAGCGCCTCACATCACTGTGAGCGCTTGGGAGCCTTGGTGTGAAGAGTTATTTACGTCACCGCTCGCTCTTGGGAATCTTGTTATTTCGCATCTCCGAGCCTTCGTGGGGGTCCTTGTGGGGCCCTTTCGGACCGTCTTGGGGCCCTCCTGGGCCGTGGCGGCACTCTTGGGGGCTCTCTTGGGACCCTGTAGGAGCCCGTTTTGGCCGTCTTGGGGCCGTCCTGGGCCGTCTTGGGGCCCTCTGGGGCCGTCTTGGGGCCCTCTTGGGGGTCTCTTAGGCCGTCTGGGGACGATCTTCGGCTATCGCGAGCCGTTCTGGGCCCGAAAAGGCGAGACACCTGAAGACCTTCAGATCAACATGTTTGGCCTCCTGAGGCCCTCTCGGGGGTCCCCTTGGGGGCCTCGTGGGCAGTCCTGGGCCCCTTGGGACCATGTTGAAGCCATTTTTGGCGGCGCGCACAAGGAGGTGGAGGGAGGGGGGAGGGCTTCTTACAAGGAGGCTGCTTCTAAGAAGCCCTCCCCCCTCCCCTCACCCCCCTCTGCGCGTGGCTGACATCTTGAACCATATTCTAATGGTCGTGGGCGAAAGCAGGGGCTGTCGGAAAGATCTCGACGCGCTCGCGTGGCGGCGCGCGCGCGTGTGGCCCACATTGCAGCGTGAGGCTGTGCCTGGCCTCTCGCTGCCAGGCATCCTTCCCTTGCTGCCTGGCATCCTCCTCCTCCTCCTCCTCCTCCTCCTCGTCCTCCTCGTCCTCCTCGTCCTCCTCCTCTTTCTGCTCCTCCTCCTCCTCCTCCTCCTCCCCCTCCTCCTCCTCCTCCTCCTCCTCCTCATCATCATCATCCTCATCATCACCACCACCATCACCACCACCACCACCACCACCACCATCATCATCATCATCATCATCGTCATCATCATCATCACCACCACCACCACCACCACAACCACCACCACCACCACCACCACCATCATCATCATCATCATCATCATTCATCATCATCATCATCATCATCATCATCATCATCATCATCATCATCATCATCATCATCCTCATCCTCATCCTCATCCTCATCCTCATCCTCAGCATCATTATCATCCTCATCCTCATCATCATCATCATCATCATCATCATAATCATCATCATCATCATCCTCATCCTCATCCTCATCCTCATCCTCATCATCCTCATCATCCTCATCATCCTCATCATCATCATCATCCTCATCATCATAATCATCAGAATCATCATCATCGTCGTCATCATCATCAGCACCAGCACCAGCACCAGCACCAGCATCAACATCAGCATCAGCATCAGCATCATAATAATAATCCTCATCCTCATCATCCTCATCCTCATCATCATCATCATCATCATCATCGTCATCATCATCATCGTCATCGTCATCGTCATCATCATATCATCCATATCATCATCATCATCATCATCATCATCATCATCATCATCAGCAGCAGCATCATCATCATCACCATCATCATCATCATCACCATCAGCATCATCATCATCATCATCATCATCAGCAGCAGCATCATCATCATCACCATCTTCCATGTGTTGCGACCTCCCTCCCTCGCAGCATCCACCACCGCGCTGTGCAGCGATTGTCCGTCGGGCCCGCTGCCCGATTCCCCACACCTCCTGTCTTGGAAGCACGTTTTGTGTCATGCATTGCTGCTCCCATCTTCCTCTTCCTGCATGCCGCCTCCCGCCTCCCTTCATCCTCGTTTCTTCTACTTCAAACCTGCTTCTTGCCCTGCCTCCCTTTGCGGGCTGCCAACTGCGTAATCGTCGCAAACTTTCACGTGCTGCTGGGAGGTCCGGACAAGCGACGTCCGAAGCAGACCCAAATGAGATCTCGCCTTCCCTGGGGAGGGAGAGGGGCGGAGGGGCAACTGCGCAGCTGTCACCGCGTTCGCGTGCTCCTAGGAGGTCCAGCGGAGGCGTGGCAAAGCGGTACCTGGGCCTCCCTTGGGGGGCTGTGTCCACTGCGCAACTGGCAGTCCCAGCTGGAGGACGTCCGACGCAGACTTAAACTAGACCTCACCCTCCCTGGGGGCTGCCAAAGGCGCAGCCGTCACTGCGTTCGCGTCTGTTCCCAACCGCCTCCTGCGCCCTCAAGACGGGGAGGGAAGCACGCTGCAGAAGCAGCACGATCAGAGCCGGGGTCCCACTCAAGTTTGCGTGCGAAGATGTGGTGGCCCTACTCGAGCCTCTTGCAGGCGGGAAAGCAAGTATTGGGAGCATTAGCTCATAAATAAAACTTGTGGCACGAATCAGGACTTGCCTTGGGCACGCAAAGACCCAGTATATCCCCTGCAGCGGCGGCAGAGGAGCGGGAGACTTCTGCGTAGCCTGGACGCGTGGAACCTTCAAAGAAACGCCAGGCAAACCGGGTGCAACACACAAGCCGACCTGCAACAGGCAAACTCATGAGGTGAACCGTGGCCTGGGGGAGAGCGAGCGTGTGAAAGGTAACGAGTTACCCCCCTTCCCCTGCGCTGGCCGCAGGCTCGAGGAAACGTAGAACAACCCGAGCGGGTAACACAGCCACATCGCGAATCAAAAGATCGCAAGGCAAACTGGGACACCGCACAAGACGACCTGCAATAGGCAAACTGACGCAGTGAACGGGCGGCCTGAACAACAGATCGACAATGCAGTTGCGACAGGAGGGAAAAGGGAGGACGAGGGCGAGGAGGAGGAGGAGGAGGAGGACGACGAAGGGAGAAGGGGGATAGCGGCGGCGGCGTCTGCGCCCCTGGGCCCCAAACAGAGAGCTGAGAAGCACATAGTTGTCGCTCTCTGGGGCCTCGCTGGCCATGCTGGAAATCTAACATAACGTGAAGCCGGCGAGGAGGGTAATGAGGAGGAGGAGGAGGAGGAGGAGGAAGAGGAGGAAGAGGAGGAGGAGGAGGAGGACGAGGACGAGGAGGAGGAGAGGGAGGAGGAGGAGGAGAAGGAGGAGAAGAAGGAGGAGGAGGAGGCGGAGGAGAGGAGGAGGAGGAGGAGGACGAGGACGAGGAGGAGGAGGAGGGGAGGAGGCGGGGGAGGAGGAGGAGGAGGGGGAGGAGGACAAGCTAGGTGCGCTCGCGTCATATCTGACGTCCTACCCCTCCCTCCCATCCCTTACCATGGCGCTGATTTTCTCTATCCGCGGACGCGTGTCGTAGCGGACCTGTGGCTCCGCGCGCGCGTGCGTAGTGGGTGGTGGTGCACGTGCGTGCGTGCGTGCGTGTGTGCGTGGTTGTGTGGTGGTGGTGGTGGTGGTGGTGGTGGTGGTGGTGGTGGTTGGTGGTGGTGGTGGTGGTGGTGGTGGTCTGGTGGTGGTGGTGTTGGTGGTGGTGGGTGGTGGTGGTGCTGGTGGTGTGGTGGTGGTGGTGGTGGTGGTGGTGGTGGTGGTGGGTGGTGGTGGTGGTGGTGGTGGTGGTGGTGGTGGTGGTGGTGGTGGTGGTGGTGGTGGTGGTGGTGGTGGTGGTGGTGGTGGTGGTGGTGGTGGTGGTGGTGGTGGTGGTGGTGGTGGTGGTGGTGCGGCGCGGTGGTAGCGGGCGGATGGGCGCGCGAGAAAGAGGCCCGCGCTGGGGCGAGAACGCCATCCTGAACGACGGAGGCCAAACACCGATCCGAAAATGAGGCCCACGCTGCAGCGGGAGCACGATTCGGAACGATTCGGGAGCAGAAATGAGGCTGGCGCCTCAGCGAGAGCAGCATTTTGACAAAAAAAAAAAAAAAAAAAAAAAAAAAAAAAAAAAAAAAAAAAAAAAAAAAAAAAAAAAAAAAACGCAAGCGAAAACCCGTTTCCCGGGAATCCTGTGTGTAAAAAACAGTACGCGGGGGGGGCGGATATCTTCGGGACGCCAGCAGGGGAAGTGGGAGAGCATTTACATATTGTATCACTGTGGAGGAGGAGGAGGAGGAGGAGGAGGAGGAGGAGGAGGAGGAGAAGGGGAAGGAGGAGGAGGAGGACGCGGAGGAGGAGGAGGACGATGACGAGGAGGCGGGGGAGGAGGAGGAGGACGAGGACGAGGAGGAGGAAGAGGAGGAGGAGGAGGGGGATGAGGAGGAGGACGAGGGGAGGAGGAGGAGGAGGAGGAGGAGGAGGAGGAGGAGGAGGAGGAGGAAGAAGAAAAAGGACTGCAACCACCGCGCCTGCTGGGCGCACGGCAGGACGCAACGAGCCGGCCCGTGGCCTCCGGGCACGAGAAATGAGGGAGGCGGCGGGAACGAGGAGAGGAGGAGGAGGAGGAGGAGGAGGAGGAGGAGGACGCGGGGGAGGAGGAGCAGGAGGGGGAGGGAGGAGGGGCCGCATGCAAGCAGGCAAGCAGGGGGCAACGGGGGGAGCTGGCCAGGCAGCGGCCCCGCCGCGCCCCGCCCGAGCATCTCCTTCCGCATGGGAAGGGCGGGTCGCGAGCGTGCGGAGGATGCGTGTCGTCCGGGGGCGGGGCCGCCCGTATAGGCTGACCAGACGAGCGGCTGGTACAGGTTGTTCTGACAGTCCAGAAACAAAAGCTGCGGGGCGTAATAGGCCACCTCGCGCTCGCACACGCTGGACACGCAGTCCGGGCCAGCATCGCACGCGCCGGGAGAGGCAATTCCGACGTCGAGAAAGGTGAGCCCGTGCCACAGCGTTCCTGTGGGCACGTCCGCGGGCCTCAGCCGGGTACCCGGGATGAGGTTCTGCGCCTCGAGCTCGGCGGCGGGGCCGCAGCCCTTGGCAACCTCGTACACCCGCCGCGCAAGCGCGTGGCGGCCCTTCGTAGTCTCGACCCTGCCGCAGCAGAGGGCGCGCGAGCCCGCGGAGTCGAGCAGCTCGGCGCCGCAGAGGTTGCAAGGGGTGGGCTCGCTGGGACTGGCGGCGCCGACGCGGAGCTGGAGCGCCTCGACGGGATCCTGGTGGTCGAGGAGGGGCTCCTTCGTGCCAGCTCAGAACCCAGAGCCACTCGTGGTTGGTGCAGCGCCGTGTTGTTGCCAGCCTGCGCGCGGCGCTCGCGAAGCTCCACCAGGCGCGCCTGCGTGTCGAAGCGGGCCAGGGTGGCCCTCTGGAGGTGGGCTCGGCCGCGGGGGGCAGCAGCCGGGTGCTCGTCGCCCTCGTTCTCGTCGAGGGGGACGATGCCGCTGCCCATGCGCTGGAGCTGGCCGTTCTGTCTGGAAGCGCCGTCGTTCGTCGGTGGGCCAGCGTCGAAGAGGCCGAGGCCGGCCCACCGCTCCTCGCACTGGTCGGCCTCGTCTGCGAGGAAGTCCAAGAGCTGCCTGCCGGGGGTCGGAAGGAGGAGCCCCATCAGCGTGACCGCGGTTTCCTCCGCTCGCTGGTCGTAGACCCCCATGACCGTGGCCGCGGTGCTCAGGCCTGCAAGGGCGAGGTGCCCGGCCATCTCGCGGACGTGTGGGCGGGAGCTCACGCGGCTGGCGAGGAAAGCGGATGTGGACACGCACTCCGCGGTGCGTAGACCGAGGCTGCCCCAGGAGACTCGAAAGGTGGCTTGTTCCCATGCGTCGTCCGACCGGTCGACACCAACGATGTTCTCCACCGCGGTGCGCAGATCTCTGTCGAGGGTGGCGAACCGGTCGTGGCCGATCCCGTCCCCGTGGAAGCGCAGAGGGAAGAGGAGCTTCGGCGCGTCGGCGCACGGGCGGGTCGGGACGAGCTCGGTGGGGGCGCGGCTGACGGTGAGCAGCGCGAGGCGGGCGGCCCGGGCCTCCTCTGCGACCGCGCCGTGACCTCGTCGTCGAGGCGGGCGCCTCTGCACTGCCAGAGGAGGGGGCGCCCGGGGCGAGCGCGGGGGGCCCCGCGGGTCGAGGGCGGTGGCGGGGGTGGCGGCGCCCACGGGTCGGCGTCCCCGCCGTCGTGGGGGGTGGCGCTGCGCCGGCGGGCAGAGCAGGCTGACTACCTACCAGACCACCCCAACCCAACCCGAAGACCCGAATTTCGGGTTGGGGGGGTAAGGGTTCCACACGTGTTTTTTCGATGTTTCCCGACCCCCCCCCACTGGAAATCGAGGGTAAATCTGAGCCTTCGGGTTGGGTTGGGGTGGTTTGGTGGGTGGTGACAGGCGGCAGGAGAGCTCCGGCAGAACGGCGTCGCCTGGCGGAAGAGCACTGCAGTCGAGGCGTTGACCTAAGGAACCCTCAGTGAGGAACGAGGCCCCTGTTTTCCACAAGTTGAACTTCGATCTCGTGTCGAAAGCCTTAGGAAAATCTCAGGCAAGCTGCGAAACAATCAAGGAACACGGAGCCCCTCCCCAACGAAAAGGGTTCCTTCTTCAGGGCCGCGACTGTAGACTCCACCGCCCCCGGGTGCTGCCAACTGCGCAGCTGTTGCCACTTCCGCGGGCTCCTGGGAGTTCCAGCGGAGTGACGTCTTACGCAACCCCAAACCGAGCCTCGCCGTCCCCGGGAGGTTGCTCACGGCGCCACTGAAGCCAGCCTTTCGTGGGTTCCTGGGGGATCCAGCAGAAGTGATGCCTTATGCAAGCCCAAATCAGACCTCGCCCTCTGGGGGCTGCCAACTGAGCAGTTGTCGTCACTGTCGCATACCCCTGGGAAGACCAATGCAGTGACAGAAATCGAAACTGGACCTGGCCCTCCTTGGGGGCTGCCAATTGTGCAACTATCGTCATCAGCGGATCCGAGCTACACATCGTCCTCCATGGTGGCTACCAACATGCAACTGTCGCCATGTTCGTGAGCTCCTGGGATGACCAGCAGAGAGGTATCTTACTCAGACCCAGACTAGACTCCGCCTTCGCCGGGGGCTGTCAACTTCTCAACCGTCGCAACTCTCGTGAGCTCCTGGGAGATCCAGCGGAATGACGTCTTACAAATGTCCACACAGGACCTCGGCCCCCATGGGGGCTGCCAACTGCGCAACGGTCGCCACTGCCGTGACACCCTGGGAGGTCCAACGAAAGGCGGCACTACGCAGATCCAAACGGGATCTCGCCCTCCATGGGTGCTGCCAACTGCGCAAGGGTCGCCACTTTCGCGAGCGCTTGGGGAGTCTAGCGGAGTGGCGAGCTACGCAGGTCCAAGCGAGACCTCTCCCTCACTGTGTACTGCCAGCCGAGCAGTTGTCGCCAGTTTTGTGAGCACGTGGGGGCCCATAAGGCTTACAACGCGCAGGCCCCCCCTGCACATTGCACGAATGAAAGAGTCCCTTGTCTTATCACCGCTCGTTTGAGGTGAACCCATTGATATTGGCAACTGATTCGCACGGGTTGAGTACATCAAAGGGCAGTATCGCTCTTAAGGAAACCCTAATACTGCAGGCCATCCCACGCATTGAGCACGACGTGCGTCCGATTTGAGCTCTAAGTCCCTGCGCGCTTCGCCTTCCACGCAAAAACGTGGGGCTGGGAAGGGCCACGAAGGCAACAAAAACAACTACGATAAATTCAATATCCCTAGGACCCTCTTGACCTCACGGCGATTCCTGCCAGATTGCTTGCCTTCTGTTTCAGGTAACAGTCGTTACCCGGGGAGGGTTGGATTGGGGCCCCGGGTAACGATAACGCTTGGGCGAGGTGGGCCACGTCAGGGCGGGGGTGCGCTGCGACCGCCCAGTATGCGTGCGAGCCCATGCATGTGGGGGGGGATCCAGGCCCCCACCCCTGCTCTGGGATTCCAAGACCGTGTGGTAACGGACCGCGAGGTGACCTCGAAATCCCAAGAGACCTCATCGAGCGGTCCGTCACCGCACGTTCTTGGAACCTCGGAGGCCCCAGTCGCCCGAGACATCATCGGAAAACGACCCGCGACCCGAGCCCCAAGACCGTGTCAAGACCCCGAATCCGCACTGACTCATCACGCGGTGTAGTCACCACACCGTTTGGGTGTCCCCGACCTACGTACGATCGCTACCGTAACCCATGAGGGGGTACCAAGGTAATGACCAGCACGCACGACTACAACCACTACTCGAGCCAAAATGTTTACGTACAGTTCTGCTGTCGAGGAAGCACCACGACGCCAGTGTCCTGCACCGTGGACTGCATAGAGGCCGCGCGCAGAGACCACCCCCTGCGCACCCCTCTCCTGTGGAGAAAGTGCCACGCCTGCCGTGCCCTGCGCCATCGCCCGCATAGAGGCCGCGCTCAGGGACCACCCGCTGCGCACACCCTCTGGTCTCGAGCAAGTGCCACGCCTGCCGTGCCCTGCGCCATCGCCCGCATAGAGGCCGCGCTCAGGGACCACTCGTCTGCCACGCTTTGCGAGCCCGAAACGGCTAGCGTCCACACCCCCAGCGCACCCTCTCTGGGGCCGAAAAAATGCCACGCCTGCCGCGCTTTGTGAGCCCAGAACGAATAGCGACCACACACGTAGCGCACCCCCTGTGGTGTCGAGGATGTAGCACGCCTGCTACGCTTTGCGAGCCTGAAACGGATAGCGTCCACACACCCAGCGTCATTCCCTGTGTTGCCGAGAATGTGCCACGACCCCGTGGTATCCTGATCTGCCTCTGAGTGTCTTGTGTATGTGTACGATCTGTGTACAGGTGTATATATGCAAATATGCATCATGTGAGTGTCGTGTATTATAAAGTGCTGCGTATGCTTCCGATGCGTGTGCGCGGCTAGTGCGCGCGAAGCATACGTGAGTATGTCTTAAGCCTTGTGTGCGTATGTTTGCCAAGTGTATGAGCGTGGCGCGCGCACGAGTGCATGCGAGAAGGAGACGGAGGAAGAGGCGTGAGAAGGAACGCGGGCGCGACGCGGGTGGGGAGATAACCAGAGCCCCACTCATCAAGTGGGGAAAGAACGGTCTCTGCCCCGCCCCCCAAAGCCCCAGCCCCACCCGCGACGGCGGCCCCTGCGAGGCATCTCCCAGGAGCGCCACGCGGGGCACCGGAGCGCCGACGGCCAGGGCTGCCACCGCGGCGCTGGCAAGGCCTTCGGCGGGGCCCCACCCCAGAGGACTCGACAGGCGTAGATGAAAAAAAACAGCATTGGCAAAGATTTGACGTCCTTCAACAGTGTAACCTCTTGCCATCGCTCGGACGTCAACTCCCCGCGCATTGTTTGGTGTCGTACATTTTTTGCCCTGAGGATCCAAGATGCTCCTCAAGGATGTTCCAGATGTTCTGGCATTGGCCTCGCCGAAAAAATGCACAAATCCGTGCGATGCCACGAGTTCTACACCGTGGAAGTCTGGGGAAAGACGGGGAATGACTGCTGGACTGGAGGCCGAAGTTGATCACTTCCAACAAGTGTGAATGAAGGGGCTCGACGGTGGCAAATAGTTAAGGCCCTCCGAAAATCTACCTGTGAAATTATTGAACGTGAAATCTGGGGAAATCTGGGTGAATGAATCCCGGCCGGACCAGAGGCCGAAGTGATTCACTTTTGTTCACCGGGTCCCGTCCCGTCTGACTGTTACGCTCTGGAAAAAATTATCCCAGTGCGACCCTACCTAGGAGTTGGAACCCCTAGGAAAGCAGCATTAGTAGTAACAGTAACGCTAAGCTAAAGCTAAGCTAAAGCTAAGCCACAGCTAAGCTAAAGCTAAGCTAAAGCTAAGCTAATGCTAAGCCACAGCTAAGCTAAAGCTAAGCTAAAGCTAAGCTAAAGCTAAGCTAAAGCTAAGCTAAAGCTAAGCGAAAGCTGAGCAACAGCTAAGCTAAAGATAAGTTAAAGCTAAGCTAAAACTAAGTTAAAGCTAAGCTAAAGCTAAGCTAAAGCTAAGCTAAAGCTAAGCTAAAGCTAAGCTACAGCTAAGCTCAAGCTAAGCTAAAGCTAAGCTAAAGCTAAGCCACAGCTAAGCTAAACGCTAAGCGAAAAGCTAAGCGAAACGCTAAGCTAAAGCTAAGCTACAGCTAAGCTAAAGCTAAGCTAAAGCTAAGCTAAAGCTAAAGCTAAAGCTAAAGCTAAAGCTCCCAGGGGACTGGGGGGAACCGCTCCCAGGGGACTGGGGGAACCGCCCGGGGCGTGTTGCACTGCCCGGCCCCTTTAAGCTAAGAGAGTAAGAACCCTTCTAGGCAGAGCCTAGGTAGGGAATAAACTGGCAAACGTGCAGACAAGTTCGCGAGACCACTGGGCTTGAAATATCGGATGAATCAGCGCCGTCGTTGAATGGGGTGCCTTCGCCAGCAGTCGAGGCGACCAAACGCCCGACCGCGAACCGCACTGATGCCAGCTGGCCGTAGACACTATGCTGCGGGGAGTAATGGGGCAGGAGCAACCCGAAGCGCAAAGCAGGACCATCGCACGCCGTCGCCACACCGACGCACAGCGGGCAGCCCTCGCTTGCACGCGAGGCAGGAAGAGGAGCCGAGGTACAATGCACGTCCATACACACAACAATGCACGTCCATACACACACACACACACACACACACACATACATATTCACACACACACACACACACGCGCGCGCGCACACACACACACACACACACACACACTTCCTCCGACGCGCCACCGACAAGAATTGCCGGAAATCAGGTCAGGCGACGCAGGCACAGGCCAGAGCTTGTGTGGCAGCGCAGCAAAAACGCAAATCTGTCTAGATTCACTTCGGACCAGCACGACAAGTCGGGCGAGGCAAGCGTTAAGTCGGGCGTGTCCCCCTACAGGGGGATTTGGGGCGAAAAATAAAAAATACTCAAACAATACCCCCCCCAATGGGAGAAAATAGTCAAGAAATCGTCCCCAGACTATTTTTGAACTATTTTCGAATATCCCCCCTGTAGAGAGGGACACGCCCGACTTCAGGCAAGCGGGGACGAGAGCGGCGGACAAAGCCGCTGGGGCACGAGCGGGGGGCGAGGGAGCGCCCACAAGCAGAGACAGCGAGAATCGCACGAGCAGGCCGGAGAGAGCCCGGGGGCCCGGCTCGCCCCGCCTCAAGAGGGCGCGCGGCCGCGCGCAGCCATCCCTGCCCAGCTCCCCCCCGTGGTGGCGGGCCCTGCCCTCGGACAGAGCAGGCAGCGGAGAGCGGCGGTCGTCGTCGCCGTCGCCGTCGCCGTCGCCGTCGCCGTCGCCGTCGTCGTCGTCGAGGATCGAAGACTGAAAGTCTGCCCATGCTGAGGAAAGTCCTGGAGGCCCCGCGCGGCAGCTCGAAGCCCAGCCTGCGTCGGATCCGCGTCGGACTCACGCCGGACTCGCGCCAGGAGTCACGCCGAGACTGCGCCGGCCCGAGGCCGGAGCAGCGCCGCGCGAGCGTCGTCCCGTATCTGACAGAGGGCGAGCGTGTGGACTGGAGAGTGCCACGATTGCGCGCATCGCTGAGTATCGTTTCACCGATCCCCATCCCCAGCGGCGTGGCCTGGGCCCCACCGGCCGATTTACCCCCCCAGGTGGGGATATACAGGTCGTTCCCTTCGGGCTTCGAGGGGTGTATCCCCAACTGGGGGGGGGCAATTTGGTGGGGGTCTCGACAGGGACGGGGATGGGGATGGGGATCGTTTAAACGATGCCGAATCGCGAGGCCTCCGGGACTCTCTTCGTCGTGGGGGTCGCTCTCGGGCCTCGGGAGGCGCCTCGGGGAGGCCTCGGCGGAGCTCGGGCGGGACCCGCCGCGTGCCTCCGGAGAGGCCTGGGAGGCTCTCTGTGGAGCAGGTGGTCGGCCCAGGGCACGGGGAGGCACCCGCCGCAGCCACGCAGCTGGCTCGGAAAGCCTCTCGAGATCGGGCCGCTCGACATCCGGAGGACACGGCGCGGGGCGGCATCCGTCGCAGCCGCGCGGCTGGCTCGAAGAAAAGCCTCTCGACATCGGGCCGGTCGATGTCACGTCCGCAGGGCACGGCGCGGGCAGGCATCGGCCGCAGCCCCCTGGTCCAGTCTTGCTCCGCTCGTGGGCCCCCTTCCGCACTCCTGCTCCTCCTCGTCTCCGGCGGGCTCTCCGCTCCGTCCGCGCTCCCACGACCGTGACGAAGAAGGGAGCCTGTGAGAAGTCGGCCCCAAATCTTCCTCTCCGAAACGATTACAGAATCGCCTGGTGTCCGATCCAGACGACCGCTCCGTAGGAATTCCGAGCAACCACGTCAAACCACCTGCTCGTGAATAGTATGGGAGATTCTAGTAGATGAGCTGCAGGTAGGCCTGGACGGTAACATTGCCGTGGAGCGCTAGCGAGACACTGAGGACGAGCCAGAACCCCCTCAGATGCCGAGCGATACCCACACATGCTCCTGGAGATGGCGATGATGAGTCAACAGATCGACGAGCGAAACGAGCCCACACAACTTCGCCGAAGGTTTGGAAAATTTCGGCCACCACTGAAGCATCGAGAGCGAGCATACATCGACTTATCCGCTGCGTTGCAGTCCGAGCTTCGAAGATTGTGCTCTCTAGCCCATGGCGGATCAAGCACACCTTCGGCTGAGTGGCAGGTGGTGAGGGCTGCAACGGCCTTGGCACTGATACAATTTGACAGATGGCCTCGCGATGAGCTAACGCCCAAATCCGAGCTGGCCCTGAAGGCCCGATGCTCACAAGCGCCGTCCTACAACACGGACGACTCAAAACATCTACTGATTTCGTCTCGGAAAGTTGGGAGTGCCAGGTCAGGTAGATGTTATGGTGGCTGCTGCGACGCAATCACCTCCCTGTCAAAAACACATCACTCGAACTTAAGCACCCTCGTTTACGTAGTTGGAAAGAAATCACAGCACGATTGCGTGTAAAGCATGCGCGCTGAAAGCTGGTGCGATCAAAATGATAATAGTTTGGCGAACTCTCAAGGGCGTACATGCACCAGGAAGCAACAGGGAGCACGTGACAACGGTGGCATCAACAATCCAAATATCGACGAGACTATAGACGAGGGCTCAAAAACATCAGGCAAAGTGAAAGCATCCCGGCCGGATGGAATCGGCAAAAGGCTTGGCAGAAACTAAAGCTCAGCAAACCCTGCGGTCGGGCCGCTGAGGGCAAGACACGATGAGACGAGCTCGGGGCCCCTGTCCCTCCAGCCCGCTGCCGTCGTGACAAAGGAATGATCAAGAGGTTATTCCTCCAACCACCTCCCCTCATGTATCCCACGCTCTTCTTTCTTCGCCTGGCCGGCGACCAGCCTCCGCGCTGTGAGAGCCGGGGCTGAGTCTTTCGGGCTGCTGTGCTGCGCCGGAGGTGATGTGATTACAGCCCACCGGAGCCGTGAGGAGCCTGGGCCTGCTAGAGGATCAAGGCCATGGCCTGTCTCTCCCCCCTGCTGGGTCTTCGGAGGCCTCCCGAGGCTCCAGAAAGAAGCCCTCTGCATACTCTCGGGGATATCCAAGGACCCCTGTGGAATTCCGGAGGGAGCAAGTTGACTAGGGGCACGACGACCCCAACCCCCGACATTTTAAAAGGTTTGCGAATGGACCTAAATTCAAGGCCATACTCAAGAATATACGACGGGGGGGATTCCATCCTCGATGATGGTGCGTCCCAATAGGTGAACGTTTTTATTCGGCGTTTCGACATTGGGCGGAAGGGGGGAGGGAGGGGGGGGGGCCTTGCTCTGGACCTCTGCTTGGTGCGACTGTTTGGAACCGTGCGTCCCATGGGGGAGAGGCTCCACCTGCTCAAAGCAGGCGCCAAAAACAGCCAAGATCTACTTCATAGGGGGGAGGGTGAAAGGGGGTTTGGGGGCCCGCGCCGACCGGCAAAACAATTCATAAAAAAAACGATCACCAAGTGCCTGGCTGTCTGGCGACAGCTCGGCTAAGACGGAGTGTCACCACGCGAGGGCACCGTGGTCGCACCGCGTGAGCGAAGCCGGCAGAGCGAGCGCCCAGGATCTCCTCATACCTCCGCCGGGCTGCGAATACAGCCGCCGCGCGTCATAAGGACGCAAAGTGTTAAGGCAATACCCACGGGTGACCAACGTGCAACCCGCCGCACGGGCATCCTGTCGGGCTGGCCGGTACAATCAGCCAAGGAAGTGTCGAGAAGGCAAGTATGCCAAGGCACACTCAGAGAGTCAGCTCATCCTTACGAAGTGCGGCAACTGTGCCTTGGAAGTCCGCACGGATTTCTCGAATCGGCGCTGGGCCCCCTGGCGGCGCCTCCGCCTCTGGCGCGCTCCGCGCGGCAGTGAGGGGGGTCCAGCGCCGATCCAAGAAATCCGCGCGGACCCTCAAGAGCTTATGATTATGTTGTTTGTTCCTCTAGGCTCGGGTCTATCTTGAGCTCGCAGCCGTCTGTACAGCGACGACGACGACGACGAGCGGCGACTGTACTAATTGCGGGCGGCGACTGTACTGTTGGAGTCCCAAGGCGGATGGGGACGGAAAACAAAAACGTGCCCAGCGAAGCAAGTCATGGCGGCCAGCGAGGACGGAGCCCCTTGCCTGAGGGCGCCAGCGACGGCTGGGCGCCATGCCCCACGTTCGCCTCGATGCCTCCTCTCGCTTCTCACGCTCGTCCTCCTCCCCCGTCCTCCTCCCTCCCTCGGCATCCTCCTCACTCCCTCTCACTCGTCCCCCCCGCCCTCAGCACATGCCGGAGAGCCGAAGGAAGGAGAAGAGAGAAGAGGATAGGAAAGAAGAGAATGGGAGCTATAGCAGTACACGACGACAACGACAACGACAACGACATCGACAACATCGACAACGACGACGACGACAACGACGACGACGACGACGACGACGACGACGACGACGACGACAACAGCAACAATCATTCTAAGACTGTTCGCTCCTATCTGCTTACGTGCACGTGCCAATCAATACGTATATCCCAAACCCTCGGTACATGCCCACGTCGTCTTCGATCGTACCCCCTTGGGGGTATATCCTCCTTACCTGCCACGTACATTTAGCGCAGCTCCTAAAACAAGGGAAGAGAAGACGGGTGGAGGGGGAGGCAGAATAATGGAGCACGAGAGAAATTAGCAGGAGGGGGCAAGGGGCAGAAAACGAGTGGCAGAACCAGACGGGCAGATCGGGTGGGCAGACCCGGAGCGGGCAGGTCGGGAAGGTGGGCCCAGGCGACCAGGTCGAGCAGGCGGGTTGCTGAAAAGATGCCACGCTCCTCCCCGCTTGGCATCGTGTCTGGATGGGCTGGTGGGGATGCTTTTTTGATCGCGACCGCGTCGAGAGAAGTGGCTGGTGTTAAGTCGGGCCTGTCTGCAGGGGGGATATTCAAAAATAGTAAAAAATGGTATGGGGACGATGTCTGAGTTTTTCTTGACCATTTTTGAATACTTTTGGCATATCTTTCATTATTTTGCTCCTCGAAAAGCCCCCCTGTAGGGGGACAGGCCCGACTTGAGGCTGGTGGGGATGCGCGAAGCGCCAACACCCTCCCTGCGAGCCGCGGGGCCGACCGGGGTGCCGCGGGGCGCTCCGCCGGGGGGCGGCGGGGCCCCGGGGCCGCTCCGGGAGGCTGCGCCTCAGCGGGGGTCGACGGGCTGCGCGCGCGGCAGCTACAGCTCCTGCGCGGGGGGGCAGGGGGAGGGAGAGCTGGCCACACGCAAGGAGTGGCCCTGGGCAGGAGTGACCTCTGTGGCGCGGCTCTTTTGGGGGGCCGCGGGGAGGCCAGGCCTGGGCCGCGCCAGCCGCCGCTGCCGCTCCGTCTTCAACCATCCGAGGGCCCATCTGTGCCCGCACCAAAGGTCACTCCGGCGAAAGGTCACTCTTACGTCTAGTCGGGAAGGAGGGGGGTGAGGCGCAAGAACGGCGCCCATGCATCGGACCATGTCTGGACTTATGATGCTCCATCCTGCTTGAGCCTTGAGCACCACGAAAAAAACATCGAACACCAATAAAAAACGAAACTCCAGGGTTTTCACGTGTCGGGCCCTGGGAGGCACTCGTCCGACACAGTTTCGACGCTGTTTCCAATGTTTCGACACTTTTCCGGGTGCTCGAAATCATTTACGGGATGTGGTCCTTAAGTACGATGGGAACAACATAAGTATGGATTCCCTTAAGGCCCCGCGCCAACGCGGTGCGGTGCGCACACTCTTTTCGGCTCTGAGGGCCGACAAAAAGCTGTGCACCGCACCATTCTCTGGTCGAGGAACCGCCGGCGCCTCGAGAGGCACCGGCGGGGTACTTCATGGTGCACACACATGTCGTCCGCGGAGGGATGGAGGAGGGGGGAGGCCCACGTGGGTAAGCTCCAGGTTGCCAGACGAGCGCGCTCCACTACTCGCAGATCAACTACCCGCACAGTGGCCTGGATCCGCCGAGGGGGATCTACGCAGGGAATCGAACTCTATACACCGACGCTTTTCCCGACCCTGCGCCGAAATTCGCACAAGAACGCGGATTCTGGTGTATACGGGATCCTGGTGTATAACTTTTTCGCTTCGTCGATTCCTCGGGAAAGCGGGGTAAAAATATACACCACCCCACCCCGACGTCGTCCCCGACCCTCAAAAGATCCTGGGATCGAGAAACCGCCCGCCACTGGAAATGTCTCCGTTCCCGGCCTTCGGGGGCCTCGCTGGGCCCCAGGCCCGTCAAAGAACCACTCGCGATGAAGCACCGGCCCCGAGGGACGGGCCGGATCGTCCAGGGACCCCGCATCGAAAAAAAAACAGGACACCGCACGCCTGGGGAGGGGGGGAGGGGGCAGGAGGGAGGAGGGGGGAGGCCCGCCGGCTGCTGCTGCTAACGGTTGGTTGATGGAGGTGGTCCTGCCACCGCCCGTCCGAGCACCCCTCGTCTCAACACAGGGGGCCGGGGAGGCCCGCCCCCCGCTCCTTCTCGTCCCCTCCTCGCTGCCGCGCCCCTCGGGCCACGCAAGCAGCGCGCGAGGGCGGCCTCCTGGCGATGAGCTCCATCGGAAGCGCTCTGAGCGAGTGCGGTTCGGGGAGCGGCAGGAGGAGCTGGCACGCCGGAAAGGGGTCCAGAGTCCTGAGGGAAACGAGTCCTCCACCCGCCTGCAAAAGTAATGCAACAGCGTGCTCCGTTTCCTGATCCCCACCCCCCCGTGCTCCATTTCCTGATCCCCACCCCACCCTTCCCCCCAGGGACTCCCGAGCTCAATGTTGAACCAGCCGCGGCCGACGGCGGAAAATCGGAACGCGCGGCGCCCCGCGCGATCACTGAAGGTGAGGGGCGCGGAGGGACGGACTGCGCGCGAGAGCTGCACACTTTTCGAGGGCAGTGTGGGCCCTAAACGTCGCCTGGGGCCGCTCTTTCGCCCTGGGTCGTCTCCAGCGGCCCTGGGGCCCAGGTGGACTCGAGGGGCCCGGGGGCTGCGAAAACCTCCCGGGCCTCTCCGTACAGTCATCGGCCTGACCTAAGGAACGATGAATGAGTAACGAAGCTCCTTTCTTCCAAAGAATCACGCATCAGGGACGATAAAAAATGAATAGCGCACAAGGAACGAGAAGTAACGCATGCAAACCTAAGGAACGACCGCGCCCCTTTTGAAAAGTAAGTGTTCCTTTTCAAGCCGCTCACTGAACTGCATGCAGAGGAGGGCTGTCAGTCGACCACGAGGCTGGAGGCGAGGGCGGCCGCGGGCGGGCCTGGAGGAGCTCGGGGGGCGAGGGCGAGGGCGTTTGGCCGACCGCGAGGCCGATGGGAGCTCCAAGGGGACGAACACAACGTGGGCGCGGGACGGGGGATGAGCATCGTCTAATCGATCCCCAGCCCCACTGCTGTGGCCTGGGCCCCGCTGGCCGATTCACCCCCCTGGATGGAGATATAGGCTGCTCCCTTCGGGTTTCGAGGGGTATAACCCCAACTGGGGGGATGAGATGGTGGGGGTCTGGATGGGGATGGGGATGGGGATGGGGATGGGGATAGGTTAAACGATACTGAGGGGAAGGGCTGGGCAAGGATGGCGAGAGGAAGGCGGCAAGGGTCGAGCCGAACTGTGTGGGCAAGCTGGAGAGACGAGGCACTGCCGAGAGATCCCGTTTGGCGCTTGGGCGAGGGTCAGCGATCACGCAAATGCAGGGACAAGATGGACGCGGACAACGTGAACCCAGCGACAATGCAACCGATAAGCATGTCTGGCTGGGTAGCCGGGTTGCCGTGCGAACGAGGCCGAAATTCGGGCCCTAGGCTCGTGGTGAGAAGAGCAATGGGAGGAGCAGCGGGAGAGAGAGGGCAGGGGGGGAGCTCGTGGCGAGGCACTGCTGCCAAGGACAGCCATCCTTGCTTCGGGGCCATCCATGGCGCCCAGGAAGACCCAATACGCCCCCAGACTGGCATCCGAGATGGTCCCAACACGGCCCCACACCGCCCGAAGACGGCTCCAAGACCGCCCCCGCCGACGGCCCCCAGAGCCCCCGAAAGAGCCACACAAGGCACCATCCCAAGGCAAGACGGCGGGAATTGAAACGCCGCGGGGCGTCCTGTGTCAAGGGCCACACAAGAGCACGCGTGCAAACAGGTAAGCGGGGGGGGGGGCTGTCGGCCAAGCCTGCGAGGCGATCTTGGCCTTGAGCTCATCCTCCTTCTTCTTGAGGCCCTTCGCCTCTTTGAAATTGTCCGCTTCCGCTGCTTTCTTTTTCTCCTCTTGCACCTTCGCGAGCTCTGCCTGGCGGCGGGCGGAGGGCGGGGAGGAGGAGCAGATAGGGTGGGGCAGGGGAGGAAAGAGCGGGAAAGACAGCAGGAGGAAGGAGCTTCATTCGGAGCAGCCCCGTCTGCACCCAGACGCTCGCGGTCCATGCCTCTGGCCTTCGCTGCCCCAAGAAGCCCTATAGAAACCTCGAGGATGCCGCCGCGCCCCCCCCCCCTCAGCACAAAAACGGAGCATCGCGACGCCACAACCGTGCCACGTTCCAGCGCGTGCATCGCGTCGGAGGTGCGCAGCAGCGCCTGCCTTCTATACGAATCGCTCCAGATGTGTACTCCAGATTTCGTAACAAAAGGGAGGGGGTCTCAACACTCTCAGACGAGAGATTTTAGACCCCCCCAGACCATCAACGAAAGAGCGGCCCTTTGCCCAGACCCCCCCCGAACCCTCAAGACAGCTCAAATTAGACCCCCCCCAAAATGTGACCCCCCCCCCACTTTATCATGGAATCCGGAGTACCCAGAACCTTCGGCTCCCGCCCCCTCCGCACTCGATCGCTAGCGTCTTCCTGCCGGGGCGGGCGAAGCCTCCCAAGAGCACCTCGAACGGCTTGAAGGCAGAGGGTGGAACCGCCGCCGGCCCCGTGGAGGGCCAACAGGCTGCGAGAGAACGAAGCAGGCTTCCCGGTCCACTTCCAGCTCCCAAGTTGCAGGTGCAGAATTGCCATGTGCTCAGGGAGGGGGGGGGGCGGGGCCCGTCTACAGAACGCGCTCTCTCATCCTGAGGTGGCGCTTTCCAAAAATCCGGAGGCTCGTCGTCGAGACCCGATGCTTTTCCACGCTTCACCTTCTTCAAAGCAGATGCGGCAGCCATGCTCGCGTTCCCCAACTCGCAATCCCTGAAATATTACACCAGACTCGCGTTCCCCAAGCCATAGCCCCTCGAAACTTACACAAAGATCGCGCTCCCCTGCCCACAAGCCATTGCAAATCACGCCAGACTCTCGCCCCCGAGACAACAAACCCTTGACAATTACGCCAGATCGCGCTCCCCAAGCCACAATCCCTTGTAAAGTACACCAGAATCGCGCTCCCCAATCCATGACCCCTCGCAAATTGCAACAAACTCGCACTCCACAGACTACAACTCCTTGCCAATTACTCCGGATTCGCGCTCCCCCAGCTGCAATCACTTCAAAACAACTTACACCAGGCTCGCGCCCCTCAAGCCACAATCCCACGCAAAGTGCACCAGCCTCGCCCTGCGCAAGCCACTCCCCCTTGACAATTACAGTCATCGTACAGGGCAGTTTTTAATACATCGGATTTTTTTAATATAGGATTTTCATACATGATTAATGCATGAACAAATGTATGCATGAACTCATCATTGTTTGAATGCTGAATCCCTGCATGTTTGATACATGATCCGCACGTGGAGCATGTACTAAAAACGGCCCCGTACTAGCATGAGGAGCGCGTGACAGGGAACAAAGGGGCGTTCCTGGCCACGGCGAGCCTCGGTCACGTCTGGGCGCAAGACCAAGAATCTCACGAACGGCCCGAAAATCAGAGCCCCTCCAGAGCCCAAGGTGGTCCTTATTTCAGCGTCTTGACGGCACGCCAGGCTCGCGCCCCCGAGGCCACAACCCCTCGCAAATGGCGACCGGCCTGCGTCTTCCAAACCACAGAGTTCCTTGAAGACTGCTCAGGACAACTCGCCAACGTTTTCTCATTCAGCAGTTCGACCTTGGGTAAAGGGGGGAGGGGGGAGGGGGGGGTCCTGGGTCCGGACCTCTGCTTGGTGCGACTGTTTGCACCAGTGCGTCCTATGAGGGGAGACTCTACCTGCTCGAAACAGGCGCCCAAACACAGCCAAGATCCATTCCATGGGGAGGGGGGGGGGGAGGGAGGGGGAGGGGGGGGGAGGGGGCCCGCGCCGATCGGCAAAACAATGGATACAAAACGATCACCTTACACTGCCTGTTTAGGGACATGTGATTCGGGGGACGATCACCTCACACAGTCTCGTCTCCTGAGAGTTCGGCTCGGGGCTCGAGGCCACAAAGCCCCGTATGGCTATAGGGGTGCGCGCGCTCCGGGGGCCACCACCTCGTATGAATTATTGCAGGCACGAGCACCCGCCAGTCAGCAAACAGCCCAAATCAATCGCCGAGCCTCAGTTTAGACAACAGGCCAATCCGCCGAGTTGCCAGTCGGCCACCCGACGAGAAAGTCGACCTACCTACCAACCAAGCGTGATCACGCAAGCAATCTGAGGAGGGGGGGCAAGCTGTAGAGGGCGAAGCCCTTGAGATAATAACCCGGTCGGCCAAAAACATCGCTAGCCATCAACGTCCACCGCAAGACACTCGCATGTGTGCTGTGGCAATAGGATGACGTAGAAATTCTGCGTCGACGCATGCCTGCGTCGAACTGGCCCACCACCGACTGAACGAAAGGCAATTCTGGGCTCCACTAGAACTACCTGTCACCGCACACGGAAACGCTCCAGAACCACGACCGTCATCATGGTCTCACTGATACTTCTTGGAAAACTGCAACTGGTTGACGAAATAGTGAATTCCAAACACCAAATAAAGTACTAGAACCACTGCACACCTTCTGCAAATGTAAACTAAAAGGCTTGACGACACGACCACGGACCAATACTCCCAGAGCGGCCAAAGAGGCTCTGAAACGAAAGCTCTAGAACACCACGAGCATGAAAAATCCTAGAACTCTGACACCTCCTGCGGGTGTCAGCCGCGTGCACGTTTTGGACCGCGGTGCGCGTGTTCAGATAGAGGCTGCGCAGGCTCGGGGAACATGAGGACTCCGTGCGGAAATACTGTTGCGATGGCCATCGTCCTTCCCTCTGTTCACCTCTGCCCAAAAAAAAACTCTTCTCCCGTCTTCTTCTGCACAGCTTAGGACCGTGCGTGGCCAGCCGAATGCGACAGTTAGCAAGCTGCGTAGGTTGATCGAGGCAATACTCCAGTGCGAGTGCTTCGACCTGGAAGGGCGTCTTTACGCCTTCATGGAAGCAGCCAGCCATGGCTATAACCTGGGAGGCCCCATCACCAGCGCCCAGCCACTGAGCTTCGAGGATTCCTCTCGCTTCGCGGGATGCACGTCCGGAGCACGTACAGTCCAGTCGTTGTTGGGGCTTCTGGGAGCCTCTTGGAGGTCTCTTGGAGGCTTCTTGAACCACCTGGGGCCCCTTGGGGCCCTCTCTGGGGGGCAGATCAGGGCCTCTTGTGGGCGTCTTTTTTTCTTTCTCTGCTCGCCTCTCGCGCCTGGAGCGCCGTCAAAGCCGGCCCGGCGGCGCCAGCCCACCCGGGCCGGAGCGCGGCGCCCGTGCGGGAGCAAGGAGGAGGAGGAGGAGGAGGAGGAGGAGGAGGAGGAGGAGGAGGAGGAGGAGGAGGAGGAGGGGGAGGGGAGGAGCGGAGGGGGCACCGCGCCCTAGGAGAGAGAGGGCAGGAGGGAGAAGTAGAGAGAGGAGTCCCGAGGGGGACGCGCGCTCTGGCACCGGCGGCTGGCTCAGTGCCTCAGGGGGGCTTCAAAGCAAACAGAGGCTGCACGGTCATCGCCCCCATCAGGAATTACAATCTGGGCTGGAGATGCCGTTCGCTTGCTGGATACCTCCCTCGTTCACCGAGTACTTGTAGCAGTTCTTCCCGTCGAGCGTGCAAGTCTGTGAGACAGTCGGCGTCGCTGATTTGCCACCGATCGTTATGCCAGTCAACGTGCCCGCGGGCAACTCACCGCCCTCCGTGCAGGTCGGCGAACCGCCCGAAGTGATGTTGCAGTTGTATTGCAGGATGTTCTCGCACGTCAGCCCCACGCACGTCTCTGGCGGGCCCAGGAGCGTGGCTACAGGACAGCAGCCGCCGTCGCCGAAGTCTCTGAAGGCGACCGGGCACCCGATCTTGCCTGGGGTGGGCTCCACGGCGTCGCCGAACAGCGGCTCGCACTTCTGGCCCGCGGTGCAGGTGCTGGTCGCCGAGCAGCAGCCCGTCCCGCACTCCACGTCCACGACGCCGCACCTCGCAGTCCGGGGAACCCACCCCCCGCTCGGGTCGGAGCGGCTCCGCACCTGCGAGCTGCGGCCCGCCGCCTGCAGCAGCCCCACCCCGTCGCCCTCCTCGGCCGCCGCGGCGCAGCCCTCGGGGGGCGCCGCCCCGGCCGCGGCCAGGGCGAGCGCCAGGGCCGCGGAGGCCCGGGTGGTGGAGCGCCATCGGGCGCTCTGCCGCGCGGAGGGGGGGCGGGGCGCGCACCTGCAGAGGCCCTGAGCCGAAATGGCTACGGAGGGCCTCCTGTGGGCGTCTTGGGGCGCTGTGGCGCCCCCATGGCCCCTTCGGAGGCGGTCTTGGGAACCTCTTGGGGCCGCACTGGGGCTCTGCGGGGGTCTCTTGGGGGCCGTCTCGAGGGCCTCTTGGACCGTCTTGGGAGACTCTTTGGGCCGTCTCGGGGCGTTCTTGGGCCGTCTTCGGGCCCTCTTGGACCGTGCCGGGGGACGTATTGGAGGCTGCTTGGGCCGTCATGGGCGTCTGGCCAATGAGCCTCGAGTATCCATGCTGACGCCGAGCTCAGGACACTTTTGCCGACAGGCTGGCCGACGGGAGCCCTCGGGGGCAACGCGGGGTGCCTTCAAGGCCGCCAGCTCGCCGCCAGCGTCGCCCTTCGCGGCGGGCTCCTGGTTGGCTCCGCCGCACCCCTGCGTCCCCGACGGCTGGCGTTAGAAAGATAATATACAACATCGATCTCTGAGAATCGGGGGCGCGCAAACATGGATCAGCGATCCATGGACTTGGCGCGCGGTCGCCAAATATCCATGGATCGGGGGGAGGTGCCATCCCCAAAATGCGGCCGGTGCCGCCTCGTCCGGCGGCTGCAATCCGCGATTTCCCGCGGAAGCGGGGCCCGTCGCTAATCCGCGCCCCCCGAATCCATGTTTGCGGTTGCCCGAGAGCAGCACGCCGTCCCCGCGAGGCGAGATCCCCCCGCGAGGGCCTCCTTCTGTGCACGCTGTCCCCTCGCCAGGGCTTCTCTTGTGCACGCTATCCGATGTCCCCAAGACGGGGGATCGCGTGCAAGGAGCGTGCCAGCTGCGCCACATCGCGCGCTACCTTTCCGACGCCAACCGTGTTTCCTCGTCCTTCCCCTTCCCCCTCCTCCTCCACCTCCGTCTCCTCGTCCTCCTGCGTGGAAGGAGCCGTGGCGCATGGGTCGAGGCAGCAAGCGGAGCGGGAGGGGGCGGGAAATGGAAGGGGGGCAGGAGCGAGAAAGGGGTAGAGGCAAGATTGCGCAGCAGATCGTGAGGGGCCAGGATCAGGAGAGCAGGCCTTCAACGACCGATTGAGTGGATTGGACGAGCAGCAGGCGAGGATCCTCGGCTGCCTTCTCTGGAGTACCAGCATCGCCAGCTTTCTGGGACTTCTTGTACTCCTCCAAGGGGGGAACGCAATTCAGCAGCTCAAAGCTGGCGTGCGCGCACAAGCAGACATTTGTACCTTCTGAGAGGAGGCCCAAGCGTGGTCTTTGAATTCAAAAAACGGTGGCTGTTTTTGGAATTTTAAAACTTGTCTTTTATTGAAACACCAATATTCTGACCTCGGAAACCTGTTTTTTTGAATTCCAAAGACTGGTTTCTTGAATTAAAAAACCAATTTTGCGAATTCCACAAACTTGGAGAGCAATCCAAGAAACGTTAATCGGTTGGCGGCAGTAGCCGCAGCGCCAGAGGCAGCCAGCGCGGGAGGCGGTGTCCCGATAGTCTTGCCTCCGAGGAGCGGCCGCGAAACATAACCTCGAGTAAAGACTGCGGGCGCCCACAAAGACGCCAACGGACTGGTTTTTGAATCAAAAAACTTCGAAAACAAAGCTTTTTGAAATCAAAAAACCAGCTTTTGAACTCAGAGAAAAAATGGTTTTTGAATTCAAAGCACGTTTTTTGAATTACAAAACGTGTTCTTGAATTCAAAAACCAGACCTCGAAATCCAGAATAGAAGGGGGGGCCTGATTTGAGCTGACCTGGAGGGTTCCAGGGGAGTCTGGGCAAAAAGGCAGCCCTCTCATGGCTGGTCTGGGGGGGATCTAAAACTGCTCGTCCGAGAGTGCAGCGACCCCCACGCGCTGCTTCGCGCTGCTTGTATTGCTAGGCATTGCTTAGCACGGCTTCGCATCGCTTAGCACTGCTTAGCATCGTTAGCATTGCTTCGCATTGCCTCGTATGGCTTGGCATTGGCTGGCATTCCTCAGCGTTGCTTCGCATTCCTTGGCGTTGCTTGGCAGTCGTTGGCAGTCGCTGCTTTATTAAAAGACTCGGGGGACGCGCACGCGCGATCACATAAAGAGGCACTAGCGAGCGCGCACGCCAGCATTGGATCGTCTGCATGCGCGTGCGCACCGACAGGATGGCATGTGCACACGGACCGACACATGCGCCCACCTAGATCACTATTGCACGCGGACGTCTTGCGGCGGTCGCTGCACTTCTGCATTGCTTCCCTCTCACACCACCCTCAGTACCAAACGCGCTCCTTTTTCGCTTTCTTTATGGTCTGGGCATTCGATTGGCCGGCAAAGCGTCACGGAAGAGGCGGGATGGGGCAACAGCAGCAGCGCACACAGACGAGGCTGCAGAAAGACATCTTGGGGTCCATGGATGGGACTGTCAAAAAGCAGGGACATGAAGCAAGGGGGGGGGGGGGGCGAGTTGTGGGCAAAATGGCAACCTACGAGGAGAGAACGCACTCCAGAGCACCGCGAGAGAAGTCAAGAAGATCAAGATGGCATAGGAGCGCAAGCACAAGGCAATGACAGTCAGCGGAGCGGCGCGGGAGAGGCGAAGCTGAAGACGCTGACCAGGCAGAGGCCACTGCGGGAGACTGAAGGAGTCGTCTCGAGAATCCGCCACTCGAAGCTCAGACGCAAAATGATAGATGAAGCATGAAAATTGCAACATACGCAAAGGATGACGTGAATCACCCAGAAGCACTGAAAGCGGTTCAATGAAAGATACACCGCGGTATCGTGTCAACACCTGGCGAGGCTTTACATTGCATGGCACGTGACGGAATGTTGGCCGGACAATCAGTACGCCATGGCACGGGCTACTAGAGCGCGCGTGCGGATTGCATCTGCCGCGCAGCGACAGAAAAAGTGACGCAGCGCAGTGGATAAGCGGAGGCTCCATTGATTTAGTTGTGCCCGTGTCCACTGAACACACGCTGAGAGATGATGGCAAGAGCGGATACAGGAGAGTGAGAGAAGGCAGATCGAATGGCATGGGGCCGGCGGGCAGGCGAATGCAGGATAGCCGACAGGGGGACATGTGAGAGTGGACAGAGGGCGGCGAGGAGCGTCAACGTGCAAGATTTAGGTCGGGCATGTCCCCCTACGGGCGGGTCTTGGACGAAAGATAAAAAAGCGGACCTTGGACGAAAATTGCAAAATAACACGAAAAATGCCCCCGAAATGATCGACAAATGCTTCAGAAATAGTCCCCAGACTATGTTCTTGACCATCTTGGAGTATTCCTCCTGTAGAGGGACAGGCCCGACTCAGTGCCAGATGAAGCAACAGCAATCGTGGTCTGACCCAGCGGGCCCGACCTTCTTCAGCTCTCGCTCCGCCTTGGAGATGTCCTCGACGCGCGGGGACCCAAATGAGGAGGGCACTCCCAGAGCAAGAACCGGTGCGGGGATACGGTCGGGGGCCTTGACCTCAAGAACCCCCCAAATGAGGAACGAGGCCCATTTTTCTTTCATGGGTTAAACTTCGATGTCCCCTCGCAAACCTGACCTGAGGAACCCAAAATCAGGAACGAGGCCCCTCTTTCTTCCATTGGTTAAACTTCGATATCCCCTTGCAAACTTAAATAAGGAAACATAAATGAGGAACGAGGCCCCTTTTCTTCCACAAGTTAAACTCCGATGTCCCCTCGAAAACCTGACCTGAGGAACCCCAAAATCAGGAACGAGGCCCCTCTTCTTCCATAGGTTAAACTCCGATTCCCCCGTCGAAAGCCTCAGGAACACCCGAGGCAAACCGTGAAACGATTTAAGGAACACGGAGCCCCTCCCCAACGAAAAAGGTTCCTTCGTCAGCGCCCCGGCTGAATGGCAGTGGGCCGCAGAGTAGGAAGAACGAGGGACAACCGAGCAGGGCACCATTGAAGGCCAAGAGGGTGCTCGAAGATATGTAAAGAGCCATGGAAAAGGACACCGAGAGAAGATAAGTCACACCCAAAACCCGTGGCCGAATCGGAAAATTACGAAAGCGGAAGCTGATACGTACAGAACAAAAATGCACAAGGTCAGCGACGGGGTGGAGACAGAGCCAAAATAACGAGCACGGATATGAAGAACCGTCTTCGGCACTCATGCGAACCCGATTCGCGGCATCGCTCCCGTACATTGCCCTCGTGAAAAGACTATAAACAGTGGCTCCACCTATGCCCGTCTTAGGCTGTCGGGATAAGCTTCTGACGGCCCTGCGTGTTATCGAGTTCCGCGGTGGAATGAGCACAAGCACATGTCGAAAGGAATGCGAGAATTGCTGGCACCAACCTTACGCGTTCGATCATGAACCCCTCGCCACGCATCTTGGCCTCTGAGGACCCCCGAAAGACCGCCGAAGACCGCCAGCGAGCGCCCGCCCCGCCGCGGGCGCTGGGGCCCCCACACGGTCTTCGGCGATTTTCGGTGGTCTTTCGGCGGTCTTCGGCGGTCTTCGGCGGACTTCGGCGGTCTTCGGCGGTATTCGGCTGTCTTTCGGCGGTCTTCGGCGGTCTTCGGCGGTCTTCGGCGGTCTTCGGCGGTCTTCGGCGGTCTTCGGCGGTCTTTCGGTGGTCTTCGACGGTCTTCGGCGGTCTGGACGGCGGCCCGACACGGTCTTCGGCGGTCTTCCGCTCTCATCGGTGTGCGAGCCGGATACTTCGCGTTGAAAAGGGGTCCATGATCGAACACGTAACCAACGCTGACATAATCTTGACGTGAGCCAAATAGATCAAAATAGAGCCAGACTGGCGCCTTCTCGACCGGACTCGTCCGATCCACTCCGACCCAATAAATACACATTCCTGCCACAATTGATAAAACACTTCCATCAAAAATGACGCCCAACCGGAAATCCATTTTCATTTCGGGTCGTTTTGTGCGTGCAGACGAGGTGAAGCTGCGCGATGGCGAAGGTGTGCCGGCGTAGCTGAGGCCAAGTCGTACTACTTTGCGCGGTTCCTCGCCGCGATTGCCCCACGGTTGTCCCGAGGTTGTCCCACGGTTGTCCTGTGGGTTGTCCCGTCGTTGCCCTGTGGGTGGCTGTCCCGCGGATTGCTCCGCGATTGTCCCGTTGACTGTCCTGTGGTCGTCCCATGGAATGTCCCGTGGGTTGCCCCGTGGTTGTCCCGTGGGTTGTCCTGTGGTTTGTCACGTGGGCTGATCCGTGGCTGTCACGTGGGTGTCCCGACGGCTGTCCCGTGGGTTGTCCACCGGGTTGTCCCGTGGTTGTCTGGTGGTTTGTCCCGTGGCTGTCTCGTAGGCTGTCCCGTGGGTTGTCCCGTGGTTGTCCTATCGCCCGTGGGTTGCCGCGTTTAGTTCTGTGGTTGTCCCGTGGTTGTCCTATGGTTTGTTCCGCGGTCGCCCAACTTTTCCCGTGTTTGTCCCGTGACAGATTCGAAATGAAAGTAATAGTGTAAATCGAACTGCAAATCGAATTCCAAATCGCAATGCAAGTCGAATTGCAATCAAAATGCAATACGAAATGCGATTCGGCATACACGTCCAATTGCAATCGAATTGAACATCGACATGCAAGTCGACATGTACTCAATCATCCAAACGTCTGCATCACTCGAAGGATGGTCTATGAGGTAATCATGTTACACACCATGCCGAGACTCAGCGCAGTTGGCCAAAGCCTGAGAGGAGCTGTGGACATCCCTGGTAGTGCCTCTCCCAAGATATTTCGGGCCAAGAGTGCCTGTCATAGATGAGTAAACGCATGATGATGGAGGGGCGTGGCGCTGGCCTTGGTGAGTGACGTGGACAAGTCAAACTCCAGCTTCGCGTTCGCATCCCTCCGCTGCGCCTGTCAACATAGATAATACATGCATATGTGTATATATATATTACAAAACAATATAAATATATTTATGTATACATAAATAGTTATGCCCACCGATCAGATGCCAGCAACGAAGACGACAGGAATTCATGCGATATGGATGTGTCAGCGACGTTGGCAGTGGCAGACAACCAGCCAAAGTTTCGAGCACACGTTGCTCCTCAAGAAAAACGTTCAATAGCTTCGCCGAACCCCACCAAAGTAACGAGAACAGACATACGATCGTAACAAAGCCAGCTGGCAACAGCGGCACCAACAATTACCGCAGCAGATGCACCAAACAGTCTCGACGCAGACGACTGGAGAGGTCCAGAACGACGCCTCGGTGCAAACTGGAAAGTTCAAGGCCATTGAGCTTAGGTGTTGGCCTTCGAATGCACCCTGACTCGGGAGTCTCGGAAGAAGGCTCCCACAACGGCCAGGATCCACAAGGACAAGCCCAAGACTGCCCAAGGAGCCAACGGGACCCTCCAGACGGCCCCTGGGCGTCGAGAATGGACGGTCACCCCGATGCGCTGCCAGGCGCTCGGGCCGTCTTGGGGCCATCTTGGCGCCGTCTTGAAGCTGTCGCTGCCGTGTTCGACCAGTCTGGGCCGGTCCAGCATCGTCATGGAGCGGTATTGGGTTAGTCTTGCGCTGGCTTTGCAGCGATTCGGCGCCGTCGGGGAGGCGAGTGGACCAGAAAGCCTCGAAACCACGCCATCAAGATGACGTATTTTTAATTATGAATATCATTCATGTTTTACCCATTGTGGGAGCATCAGAGGGGGAGGGGACGCATTACGCATGCTTCCAGGATCTCCCAGGAGCCATGTTGGACCCAAGACGCACTATTCTCGAGCGGGCACGCATGGCATGCACTTGAAACGGTCCTGGGCGTCCCGTTCTGGACCTGGGGCACACACCCTCCTCGAGCGGGCAAGAGGGACTGAACCGCGCCAGATCTGGCGCCGAATCTGACGACGAGAACAGGTGGACCCAGGGGAGCGATTCTGTGTGCCGACGACTTGGCATCTGCCAGAGCCCTACGGCGAGACTCTCTCAGGAAGCATGTCCACCACTGTGCCTGCCAGGCACGAGTTGAAGTGTCGCCAGGTCCCTTGCTCAATCCCCTGAGCCTCAGTCCTTCACCCAGGGGACCTTTTTGAAGGGGCCTGGACCCCGAGCTCTCGAAGCTCCCGAGGCTCCCGGCGCGCCTGGGGCGTCTTTCGCACAGCTCGTTCGGGCCCAGAGGGCCCGAAGACGGGCCAAGAGGCCGCCCCCTGCTGGCCTGTGCACGGCGTGCTAGATGTCTGGAAGGAGGCGGAGGAGGAGGAGGAGGAGGAGGAGGAGGAGGAGGAGGAGGGGGGGAGGAGGAGGAGGAGGAGGAGGAGGAGGAGGAGGAGGAGGAGGAGGGAGGAGGAGGAGGAGGAGGAGGAGGAGGAGGAGGAGGAGGGGGAGGGGGGGAGAGGAGGAGGAGGAGGAGGAGGAGGGAGGAGGAGGAGGAGGAGGAGGATGAGGAGGAGGACTCCTGAGAGCTTCGGCCAAACCCGCCGACCACGGAGAGAGCTGCGTAAGCTGCGCCCCCCATTGGCCCAAGCGCCTCCAAGACGCCAAAGATGGCCCAAAATGACCTCCAAAATGTGTCCAAGACGGTCAAGATGGCTCCAAGAGAGCCCAAGATGGCTCCGAGATGTCTCCAAGACGGCCCCGGATGCAACCAAGACGGCCTCAGATGGCCGTCAGATACCCCAGACGGCTCAGAGGTCCCCAAGAGGGCTCCAAGACGGCTCACATCGACATACAGGAAGGCCCGAAGAGGCAAACATCTGAGATGTTTCAAAGATTCGGGTATTTGCACCGTGCCCCCCGTCCGACGGGCCAAGACGGACCAACAGACCTCCAAGATAGCTCGAAGGTCGCCCCAGAGGCTTCCAAGATGGCCCCATGACAGTCCAAGGAGCCTCCATCCAAGACGGCCCTCAGAGGGCCCCAAGACGGTCCAAGAGGCCCCCAAGACGCCCAAGAAGGCTCCAAAGTGTCTCCAAGACGGCCCCAGATGCGCCCAAGACGGCCTAAGATGGCCTCAATATGGCCCAAGACGGCTCAGGAGGCCCCAAAGAGGCCTCCAAGACGGCCCAAGAGGCCTCCAAGAAGAAAAAATCGAGGAGGCCAAACTCAATGATTTCCCTCAGGTGTTTAGGGTATTTGCTCCTTTTCGGCGTCCGACGACCCAGGACGGCCCAACAGACCTCCACGATAGCCCGCAGATCGCCCGAGAGGCTTCCAAGAGGGCCCCCATGACGGCCCAAGAGCCTCCAAAACGACGGCCCAAGAGGCCCCGTGACGCTCCAAGATGGCCGGAAGATGTCTCCAGGACGGCTCAAGATGCGTCCAAGACGGCACAACACGATGCACTTCAAGATGGTCCAAGACGGCTCAAGAGGCCCCTGGAGGGCCTCGAAGACGGCCCAAGAGGCCTCCAAGAGGACATACAAAAAGGCCCGAAGAGGCAAAATCATTGATTGTCCTCCAGGGTTGGAAAGATTTGGGTATTTGTACCGTGTCGCCCGTCCGACGGGCCAAGACGGCCCGACAGACCTCCACGATATCTCGAAGATCGCCCAAGAGGATTCCAAGATGGCCCCATGACGGCACAAGAAGCCGCCAAGACGGCCCCCAGAGGGCCCCAAGACGGTCCAAGAGGCCCCCAAGACGACCAAGATGGCCTCCAAGACGGCCAAGATGGCTCCCAGAGAGCGCAAAATGGCCGCGCGTTGTTTCCACGACGGCCCTAGAAGCACTCAAGACGGCCTGAGATGGTCTCAAGATGACCACAGACGGCCCAAGAGCCCCCCACCCAAAGACCTCCAAGACGGCCAAAGAGGCCTCCAAGAGGATATTCAGGAAGAAGCGCAGATGCCAAAATCATTGATTTCCTTGTGGTTAACGGAAGTTGGCAACTGCTCTTTTCCGGCCGTCCGACGGCCCAAGACGGCTCAAGAGGCCTGCAAGATCGCCCCAAGATCACCCAAGAGGCCTCCAAGAGGCCCCCAAGACGTCCCAAGACGGCCCAAGAGGCATCCAAGAGGGCCCACAGACGGCCCAAGAAGCCCCCAAGACGCTCAAGATGGCCTCCAAGACGGCCAAGATGGGCCCAAGAAAGCATAAGATAGCCGCAAGATGCCTCCAAGGCGGCCCAAGATGCAGCCAAGACGGCCTAAGATGGCCTCAGGACGGCCAAAGACGGCTCAAGAGGCACCCAAGAGGCCTCCAACAGGTCCTCCAGGAAGGCTTGAGCGGGTCAAATCCAAGAATTGCCCGTTGGATATAATAGATTCTAGCGTTTGCTCATTTTCGGCGCTCGTACGGCCCGAGGCAGCCCCAAAGGCCACCAAGATGGCCCCAAGCTGGCCATCGCTCGGACGCCCATTCCCTGTGTTTTTGGGGTTTCGTGCGTGGTCTATTCGCCGAATGATCAAGGATGCTCCTCGATGGTCCTCGCCGAAGGAAAAATGCACACGTCCGAGCGATGTTCAGCAAGAGCGCCCAAGAGGCCTCCGAGATGGTCCCCCGGCGGCACAGGAGGCCCCCAAGACGACCCCGCGAGGGCCCTGAAACGGCCCAGGGGACCTCCAAGACGCCCAGACGCCCAAGATGGTCTCCAGGACAGACCTGCAGCGCCCAAAGAGGGCCTCGCACGGGCCAAGAGAGGCCCGCAGGACGACTTCCGGCGACGTCAGACGGGTCGGGGAAGGCCCTCAGACGAACCGAAGAATCTCCCAAGGAGCCTTCAAAGGCCCCTGAGAGGCCCAATGAAGCCCCCAAGAGGCACCCAAAGGGCCCCAGGAGAAACCCAAGAGTCTCCCAAGAGGCCTCTCCCTCCTCCTCCTCGTCCTCCTCCTCCTCCTCCTCCTCCTCCTCCTCCATTTTCCTTTCTCCCCTCCTCTTCTTCGTTCTCCCTCTCCCCCTGGTGTTGCCCGAAGCGTGTTCACAACGGCTGGGGGAACACACAGCCCGATAGCTGCGTCGAGCTCTGGCCGTGACGTTCGTCCGCACGGGCTGTTTCAAAAGGCAGTGGGCGGAGGTGATTCGCCGCAGGCGTCCTCGACTTGCAAGCCGCCAGAGCCTTGTGGCGAGACGCTCTCAGGAAGTTAGGGCTGGGACAAGGATGCTGGGACCAGCGCCAGCGGGCCAAGGACGCCACGAGCGGTCGGACCGCCGCCCGCCGCCTGCTCCGTGGGTCATGGAGCTGGCGTGCAGGCCCCTGTCGGGGCAGTCGAAGCCCCGGTCCTCGAGAGAGCTGACGGATTCCATAGAAGAAGCCAGCATGCCGGGCTAGGCCAGCTATATCGCCTCCGCTGCCATACTTAGGTCGGGCATGTCCTCCTGCAGGCGGGTTTTGAGTCAAAAATGAAAAATCATCCAAAATAGTCAGAAGTATCAAAAATGATAGACAAATGGTCACCTGATTATGTTTTACTCTTTGGATATTCCTCCTCTAGAGAGACAGGCCCGACTTTGAATGCCAGGCACCGCAGCACCGCAACATCCTGCTGGAGCGTGCAGCTCGTCTCTGGTGAAGCAGTCGACGCTCTGGTGCCCCCTTCTCCTCCCACACAGGTGCAATGGATGGTCTTCGAAAGCAGAGGGCAGAAAATCCACCCCGACAATAACCACCCCGACACGTGAAACCGTTTCGTAATCGCACCCAGGGCAAGGGTGCCTATCAAACGCCCAGGGCCTTGTAATAAACGCCAATTGTCGGGTCCAGATGAATTGGTCTCCCTTGAGAAAGGGTGATCGTGGGCTTCCCGTCGCACCGGACACCCCCCGCGCTGGGTGTCCGTCGCGTCGCTCAGGCCCGTCTCCACGAGATCCGCACCCAGGCGCCTCCACTGTCATGAGTATCCACCTCGGCCAGCGCATCTGCTTATGGTTTGCGGCGGTTGGCATGCACCGATGCGATCGCTGACGGGGCATGTTGACCGATGAGGTACTTCTGCTCGGCGGCCACGAGGAGGGGCCCCTTTCCGCAGAGGTGCCTATGGAGCAAGAGTCGTCGCAATTCAACACGACGTCGTTGGCGTCGCTGGCCAGCGCCACGTCGTGGCCCAGCCGACCCGCCGCATCGGCGATGCCGCACGATCATCCGATCCCATCTAATCCAGCAGCACCCCTCTCCGAACACTCGCACGAGGCGACAGGCCCTCGTCGTCGCGTGCCACCCTCCAGAAACATGGCTGCCCACTGCGAGGGCATACCTCAGGGCCTTGCGCAGCGTCTCGGAGCCATGCCTAGGGCATTGCAGCAGGCACTTCGCCCAAGAGCCGATCCAGCCGGCCCGCAACGTGGTACACGCCCTGATCGTACGTATGTGACACGTGCCAGCGGAGCTCACCGACGACACTTGCTGTGTCAGCCGGGCGGTGGGCCCCCCCGGCCGCACACGGCCCTGCTTTCGCACCACCCGGGAATACCTTGCTGCGACACCAGCTGGTCATATGGCCAGCCCGTCATGGGTTCGGGGACTCTTTGGCACAAACACACACACACACACACACCGAGAATGTGGACGATGCCCAAAAACAATGGATGGGCCTGTTTTACACCACCACCACCACCGTAAGTTGGAGGGGGATGGGGTCTTCCTCCTCCTCCTCATCCTCCTCCTCCACCTCCTCCTCCTCCTCCTCCTCCTCCTCCTCCTCCTCCTCCTTCTCATCCTCCTCCTCGTCCTCCTCCTTCTCATCCTCCTCCTCCTTCCCCCCCCAATTTACGGTGGTGGTGGTGGAAAACAGGCCCATCAACAATGCTGTCTAAATGTGGCAACCGCCGCTACTGGGCAGGCGATGCTCGTCATAAACGGGCACGGTTCGCTGCGGACCCCTACAACGAGTCCTGCTCAAAACGGGAAACCGATGTCGTCGTCCCCATGTGGGATTTGTTGAATCAGGTTCTCTCCTGCGCGCGTCCGTTCAGCATAGTGCCAAGAAGCGTCCTCGGCGCGGGCACGCTTGACCGTTAGCCAAGGGCGACCCCAGTCCCAAAAGCGCCCGCACCACTCGGCGGCCGCGCTGCTCGTGTAGTCGCACAGGCCGTCGTGGACGCAGACGTGCGCGGCCGCGACCTTCCCGCTCGACTCGCCTGGCATTCGCGCTTCGAATCCGAATCGCACTGCCAACGATGATCACCACCCCACGCGGAGGACGGCTCCCACGACCGAACTGGCTGCTCTCGAGTGTTTGTCGGCATGTCCGCGGGTGATCGCGGGCCCGCCGCCATGACCGACGCAGGTCGCCAGAAGAAGGGCTGCTGCGGCTGGCACCTGTCGACCTCCCGCATAATATCCCTGACGGTGCAGCTCCAGGGGCAGCTCGTCGACGCCAAAATCCACCTGACGACGTTCCCCACGACCGAACGTCGCCACCGTCGACCAAAGCCCCCTCTGTGCCACCTCTGCTCTCACTTGCGCGGCGCTCCGACGTGCCTTGCACGGAGAGCTGTCCCACGAGGCAGAAAAGCACAGGTCACGACAGAGGCTGAGGATGTGACGTTGCTCCAGGAGCTCCCTGCTTTACGTGCTCACGACCAGATAATAATACCTCGGCAGGGTGGCCGTGCACGTGGACTCGCTCCAACCTGGGACTTGCTCCACGGGCGCACATCTGCATCCCTGACGCGTCGGAGAGTCGGGGGACGCGCCGCAGGCGTGCGAGGGGACGCGCAAACCGGGGGCGCGCTCCTGACCCTGTCTGGGCCTCACAGGCGACGATTCCCCGTTCAGCAAGGCATCGGGCACGCCTGCGCCTTCCAAACATGCCGTGCGGAGACGCACAGCGCTTCCAGCGCACTCGTGGCTCCTCATCACACAGAGTGCAGCCAGGACTATCGATCATGTCGCCATGGGAATGACGGTGCAAGATGATGGGAAGGCTCTGGCACGCGAGCGAGGCAAAGGTGCCAGAAGACCAAGAGGATATGGGTGCGAGAAGCTGGCCTTCGAGTCGCCACGGCAACCGCAACTGCGCAAGCGATGGGAACGAGAAGATCATCTGGAGCAAATACGACAGCAGCAGCGATAGAATGATAGGCCGAGAAGAGCAAGCCAGAATATCGCAGAGCGAAAATCAAAGCTCGGAACTGCAGTGTCGCCTTCAAGTCCTCGAGGAGCTCCTCGGCCTTTTTGACCTGTTGCTGATACGACTGCTGCCTTCGCTCCATGAATTTCCCCCGCCTCCACTTCGAGCAAGTATCCTACTCCATTTCCATTTGCAACAGACAAACGCTGCACGGAGATCCTGACCCAAGATCACGACAAGAACACGTCTCGCAATATGCATAGCGTCTCCGACGTCCCCTCGTCAGGACTCCCCAGATCGGATGCGTGTCTCAGACGCGCTGACGCCTTGCATGGCGGATTGGTCACCCCCGTCAAGACGCTAGAATAGAGGGCACGACTGCGAATGCACTGTCTCATGAGTCGTCAAGGGGCAACATACTGAGATGGCCTCAGGCTCAGAACACTGTGCAATGAGTTGTTCCCCGCATCCCCATCCCTGTGGAGATAGGAGATAGGAGATAGGAGGATTTCAGTTCAAAAACCGCAAATGGACCACACCGTGGGGATCCCGCAGAAAGTCACCCGAGGGAGCACGCCGTACCAACTCTGGAGGAGACGAGCATCCGAGAAGCCAGCAGGACCGCGCAGAGACAAGACCATTACTGAGAAAATGCCCGTGGCAGAATTCAAGAGATGAAGAACCCTCTGCCGAGAGGGAAAGGGCTCCTCATGGAAACGATTCCTGGACCCCGGGGCTGCCCTTTTGAGATTAGCTCATCGTCCTGATGCGGCGTCGTCGACGGTCCCGGCGCGCAGGAATGAGCATCGTTTAACCGATCCCCATCCCCAGCGGCGTGGCACGGGCCCCACTGGCCGATGTACACCCCTAGGTGGGGATATAGGCCGTTCCCTTCGGGTCTCGAGGGGTGTATCCCCAACTGGGGGAGTAATTTGGTGGGGGTCTCGAGGGGATGGGGATGGGGATGGGGGTCGGTTGAACGATACTGAAGGAAGGGACCCGAGGAGGCCGAAAACAGCGAGAAAACTCAGGGGACATTCCTTCCTGGCGAGGGAGAGCGCCCCTGACCCTGGAGGCGTGGGAGGCACCGTGACGTCGACCTCCAGCGGGCTCAGAAAACTGGGGGGGCCCTTCTAGAGTAGCATTAGGTCGGGCATGTCATCCTACAGGGGGATTTTGGACGAGAAATAAAAAATAGTTGAAAAATGTTCAAAAATAGTCAAACAAATAGCCAAAAAATCGGCCCAAGGCCATTTTCAATTATTCTTGAATATTCCTCCTGTAGAGGAACACGCCCGACTTAAGAGTAGCATCCCTCGACACGCAGGCGGCCGCCTCGAGCAGCCCGTGCGGTCCTCGAAAGACAGGCCAGGGTGATGACATCTGCCCGCTTCTCCTCTGACAGGGAAAGGGGGCACCACCACGCCGAGCACCAGCCCTGGAAGGGAGGAGGACGAGGAGACGAGAGCGCACCTGGCAGAGATCAAGAGACGCCGTCGATCAATGCTTGGGACTGGCTCTCTTGCCATCGCACGAACGTTCATTCCCCGTGCACTGTTTGGTGTCGTGCGCGTCTTGTTCTCAATGTGTTCCAAGGTGCTCCAGAATGGTCCAAATCTTCTTGCGCTGGCATCACCAGGAAATACTCACGTCTGAGATACGCCGTCGGTTCGGCCACGCGCAGAGGGAGGGGGGGAGGGCTTCTTAGCAGCACCCCTGCTGCTCAGAAGGCGCGGGCCTTATCTATAGATGTAAGGCCGGCGCCTCCTGAGAAGCAGTCTCCTTCAAAGAAGCCCTCCCCCCTCCCTCCGCCCCCTTTCGGGAGCGGCCAAGAGGGGGGTGTCCAAGAAGGGGGGGGTGCAAATCATGACCGGCGGCATGTGCGCGGCCCAGCGGGGGGGCCAGGGACGTAATGAAACAAGAAGAGGCGCCATAAAATCTGCGGAGATATCATGGCCCCCGCCATGATATCCACCCCCCCCTAGTCATCACCCCCCTCTGTTCCGCCCTCCAACCCCCTTGGGCGCGTCGCCAGTCGATCAGTGCTTGGCACCGGCTTTTCTGACAGCCCCCCGCGACGGAGAGCAGGATTCGGCCGCGGCCCAAGCCTCGGGCACCATCAGCCAGGGGTCGCGCTTCATCCTCTCCTGCGCACCCCCGAGAAAATGCCGTGAACAAATCGCCTCTCGGTCGAGGAGGCCGAGGAGGACGTCCTCCTCCTCGACTCCTCCTCCTCCTCTCCTCCTCCTCGTCCTCCTCCTCGTCCTCCTCCTCGCCTCCTCGTCCTCCTCCTCCTCCTCCTCCTCGTCCTCGTGACGGGAGTCGTTTGGCCGCTTTCGGCCTCTGGGGGCCCTCGCCGTGCCACGCGGGCCGTCGAAGAAGCGGCCCCGGGACGGGGAAGAACGGTCCAGGGGAAGAAATCCAGACTCTGGGGGTCGACGTTGCAAGAGAACCAAGACTCCTCCTCCTCCTCCTCCTCCTCCTCCTCCTCCTCCTCCTCCTCCTCCTTCCTCCTCCCGCTCCTCCCCTCCTCCTCCTCCTCCTCCTCCTCCTCCTCCTCCTCCTCCTCCTCCTCCTCCCTCCTCCTCCTCCTCCTCCCTCCTCCTCCTCTCATCCGCATCCGCATCCGCATCCGCATTCTCCTCCTCATGAACCGTCTGCACGCCACGAATCCGCCATGACAGTGGGAAGCATAGATGAAGACGCCACGGACCGCTCAGCGCCCGCGCGCCCAGCGCCCTCCTCCTCCTCCCCATGCTCCTCCTCCTCCTCCTGATCATCATCAGCATCATCACCACCACCACCACCACCATCATCATCATCATCATCATCATCATCATCAGCAGCAGCAGCAGCATCATCATCATCATCATCATCATCATCATCATCATCATCATCATCATCATCATCATCATCATCATCATCATCATCATCATCATCATCATCATCATCATCATCATCATCATCATCATCATCATCATCATCATCATCAGCATCCATCATCATCAGCATCATCATCATCAGCATCAGCATCATCATCATCATCATCATCATCATCATCATCGTCATCATGAATCATCATCATCACCACCATCATCAGCATCATCAACGACAGCCATCATCATCAGCAGCATCACCACCATCATCAGCACCATCATCACCACCATCATCAGCATCATCACCACCACCACCATCATCATCATCATCAGCATCATCATCGTCATAGTCATCACCATCATCATCATCATCATCATCCTCATCATCAGCATCATCACCACCACCACCATCATCATCATCATCAGCAGCATCAGCATCGTCATAGTCATCATCATCATCATCATCATCATCATCATCTGCATCATCATCATCGTCATCATGAACCATCATCATCACCACCATCATCAGCATCGTCATCATCAACATCATCAACGACAGCCATAGTAAGGCTGATCACTCTTATCTGCTCGCGTGTCATGCATCATGGATATCCCAAACCCTCGATGCCCGCCCTGCTCGTTTTCGAACGCAAACCTCTTGGGGGTACATCTTCCTTACCTGCCATTGTAGCTGGCGCAGCCTCTAAAACAGAGAAAGGGAGGGAGGAGGGAAGTTCCGAGGGAAGGGGCGGGAGAAGGATGGAGCACGAGAAAGACTACGTAGCAAGAGGGGGGTCAGGAGCAGGAAAACAAGCGGCAGAACGAGACGGGCGGGTCGGCCGGGCGGACCCGAACGGGCAGGTCGGGCTGGCGGGCTCAGACGGCCAGCTCGAGCGGGCGGGTCGCTGAAGCGTCAGTCCTGTATGAATCGCGAAGAAAACTCTGGCGATAGCGCGATTCCCAAGAAAGTCGTGAGGACATCCAAAGCGAGGGCGTGATTCCTGAGTGTTAGGGGCGCGGCGTTACAATAGATGCGAAGAAGTACCACGCGAGAACACGATCTGGATCAAGTGTGATGGAGTCCCGCGCGAGAGCGCGATTCTGAATAAATCGCGAAGATGCATCAAGCGGGAACCGCTGTTGTTGTAAACAGGGGGCCAGCAACCCAGTCTGAGGCTCAAGACTTTCCCTTGCACAGAAAATACAGAATCCGAGCCCCAGGAGCGGCACATCAATTGAAAAACACAGTGGTCACCAGAAGGGGGATCAACATTGATTATTCTTAAGGAGTGAGAACTCAAGCTAACGCCGGCTTTCTGAACCCGATTCAAAGGGGCAGGCTTCCCCGTCGCTCCCGACAAGAAATACGCCGGGCTTCCGACAACCCCTCCTGGAAGGTGGGGGAGCGAGAACCGCATCGCATCGCTCCCGCCCCCGGTGAGAAAGAACTAGTAGATTGCTCGATTCCGTGGACGAGGCTAGGGCGCCTGCAAGCGACGCAGCCTCGCAGCCATGCCGTCACCATGCAAGCTCGGCCTGTACTATAAATTTGAAACCCTCCATAAATGATCCTTTTCTCAAAGAATGTTCGCCAGCGTGGACCCAAAACAGTGTGCTCTAGTATACCAGGTGATGCAATATATGTGGTACAAGCTATGAGGTGCAAGCTGTGTGGTGGAAGTGGTGGCACCTGCGTGGTACAAGCTACATGGTGCAAGCTACATGTTGCATTACATGTGGTGCTATGTTGTGTGAACTACGTGGTGTAAGGTACGTGGTGCAATATACGTGATAGGAGCTCACGTACTTACCTAGGTGGTGTGAGCTACTGGGTGAAAGCTACGTGGTGCCATCTGTGGTGAGAGCGATGGTGCGTGAGAGCCATGTGGTGGAAAATATGTGGTGCAATCCATTTGGTGCGATCTGTGTGGTGCAAGATATGTGGCACGATCTACGTGATGCAATCTATGCAGTGCAATGTATGTGGTGCCAGCTAGTGGTGCGAAATATGCTGTGCAATCCATATGGTGTGAGCTGTGGTGTATGATATGCAAAGGAATCCCCAGCAATGCAAAGCCATGCGAAACAATGCAAAGCAATGCAAAGCAATGCCAAGCAATGCAAATGCCTGACGGGATAGACGGAAGGCCATGGGTATCCGACTAAAGATGTCTCCACACATCCCACGACCGATCCTGCCACAAATCGCAGTATACATCCTGACATGTATAGTACTACAGATCCTTCCACTGAAGGTAGTACTATAAAACCGCCAGCATATCCCACTGCGTATCACACGACCGATATCTCTACATGCCATACTGCCGCTATTCCTAACAACCCTGCCGCACATCGCACAACCGGTGCCACAGCATATCATTCGCTCTTACTACACGCCACGCTACGCATATGATAACAAATCCTCCAGGATGTCCAGCTACACATCACACGTCAAACCTGAATAGATATCAGGCCACACGCATTACCGCACATCTCACTACACATGCGGCAACCGACCACAAATTCAGATCCGACTACAGTTGCTCCGACGAATCCCACTACAGACCCCACCACATAACCTACTACATCGCCATACTGGTATCCTATAAATCACACAACTACTGACCATGACGCGCATACCCCACTGATCCTACTTTCGGCCGCAGCACAATCCCCATCGCTGATACTATTATAAATTCCGCTAGTGGTCGCACAACAAATGTTACGACTGACTACAAAGATTCCTCCGGACCCTAATACAAATAGTATTACTGATCCGACGGCCGATCCGACCGCAGATCGTGCTGCAAATCGAACTGTTGATCAGTCTACGCTTCGGATACCATATCGCGCGACTGATCTCGCTACGGTAATTACAAGTGACCATGTGGCATGTGCGGGTACC
>CAUYUJ010014341.1:338167-360667 GCA_963575745.1 Prorocentrum cordatum | reverse complement strand
GCAGCAGCAGCAGCAGCAACAGCAACAGCAACAGCAACAACAGCAGCAGCAGCATCAGCAGCAACAACCACAACCACAACAGCAACAACAAAACAATATCAACGGCAACAGCAGCATCAACAAAAGAAACATACTCACAACAACAGCAACGAGAACAACCACAACAACAACCACAATCACAACAGCAACAACAACAATCATTTTGAGACAGTTCGTTCCTATTTGCTCGCGTGGCATTCAACACACGTACATCCAAAACCCTCGACACCCGCCCTCGTCGTTTTCGATAACACCCCCCTCGGGGTATACCTTCCCTGCCTGCCAGGTGCAGCTGGCGCAGCCCATGAAACAGGGGAAGGAAAGGAGGAGTGAAGAGACAAGTGACTACCTACCAAGCCACCCCAACCCAACCCGAAGACCCGAATCTGACCCGAATTTCGGGTTGGGGGGGGTACGGGTTCCACGCGTTTTTTCAATATTCCCCGACCCCCCCACACTGGAAATGGAGGGATAATTGAGGCCTTCGGGTTGGGTTGGGGTGGTTCGGTGGGTGGTGAACAGGGGGAAGGGAGAAAGATGGAACACGAGAGAGATTTGCAGCAGGGTCAGGAGCAGGAGCACGAGTTGCAGAACCTGACGAGCGGGTCGAGCGGGCGAGCCCAAAACGGCCGGGGTCGGCCGGGCGGGGTCGCTGCAGCGTCCAGGGGAAAACTCCAGCGACGGCGCGATTCCCGAGAGAATCGTGAGGAAATCCAGAGCGAAAACGTGATTCCTGGAATCCGTTTATTTCTGAATCGGCGATAACCTGGGTTATCCTGGGGGGGCTGGAGGGAGCCGGCCGATAACCTAACCCTCGCGCTGTGGGCAGCCCTGCATACGCCCGCGCCCCCACCCCCGCGGACTTGCACAACCGGCAAGGTTAGGTTATCCCGGGGGGGGGGAGGGCAAGCCCGATAACCCGGGTTATCGCCTGACCCTAAAAAATTAGCCTGACGAAAGACCCAACCATATGCTGCTGCGAATACCGCGAGGGAAATGACACGAAGGAGGGGGGGAAGCAAACTACAGGTGGCGCGAGGCATGGCCCCTGGAGTCGTAAGCACTGCGCCGCATCATGGACGAGGCGCAAGACAGCGCGGGCAGGAGGTGGTTGGAGAAGGAGGGGAGCTCACTGGGTCACTGGGGCGACCCAACACATCAGTATCATCATCGCAGCGTGAGACCTGTTACTGGGCACGCAGGAAGATGTGACGGAGAAGCTGCGTAAATGTCAAGGGCAAGTCAGCAGCGGCAGAAACGAGACCATGGGGCGCGCGGCCAAGAAGCGAAAGGAAGCAAGAGTAGCGAGAGACGAAGGGTGGCATGTTTCCCTCGGGGCCGCTAGCGAGCCACACAGGGTGCACTGCGCAGGCGGCGCCGCGCGAAAGTGGCTGGGGAGTCCCCACCGACGCGGTCTGGTCATCCCGAGGGAGTCCCATCGACGCGCGGGGGTCGTCCACTGCGTGCCAGAGCAAACGGAAGCGCTCCCGTACTGTGCGGCGAGGCGGCGCGAAGAGGGCGCGATCTGGGCGAAATCCCCCCGACAGGCGACGGTCATCCTCTGGCGAGAAATCCCGACGACGAGCTGGGGTCATCCAAGCGTCTGCGCCGCTGGCTCGCGCGGGGCCGCCCCCCAGGTCAGGCCTCGCGGATAAACTCGGTGAATCCAAGCTCCGTGGCGAGGGCCGTCGCCTCCCTCCTGCACTGCTCCCTCCTACAGTCGGGGCGCTGACCCAAGGAACCGTAAATAAGGAACGAGGCCCCTTCTTTCCATAAGTTAAACTTCGATTTACCATTGAAAACCAAAGGAAAACCAATGGCATGTAAAACAATCAAGGAACACCGAGCCCCTCCCAAACGAAAAGGGTTCCTTCTTCAGGGCCCCGACTGTACAACCGGCGACCCGGACGCAAGGGTTTCCCCCTGCGCCCGATGCGGCTGACGATGGGCTACCACCGCCAGCCCGAACGCAAGGATTTCCCCCTGCGCCCGGTTCGGCCGCCGATCGGTTACAACCGGCGCTCCAGACACAAGGGTTTCCCCCTGCGCCCGATGCGGCTGACGATGGGTTACCACCGCCAGCCCGGACGCAAGGGTTTCCCCCTGCACCCGATTCGGCTGACGATGGGTTACCACCGCCAGCCCGGAGACAACGGTTTCCCCCAGCCCCCGATTCAGAAGCCGATGGGTTACCACCGGCGGCCGCCGATGGGTTACCACCGACGCCGCGGACGCAAGGGTTTCCCCATGCGCCCGCTTCGGCCGAGGATGGGCTACCACCCCCGACCGGGACGCAACGGTTTCCCCCTGCGCCCCGCCGCCGCTTCGGCCGAGGATGGGTTACCACCCCCGGCCTGGACGCAAGGGTTTCCCCCTGCGCCCCGCCGCCGTTGTCCTCCTAAATTCCTCCTCCTCCTCCTCCTCCTCCTCCACCTCCTCCTCCTCCTCCTCCTCCTGCTCCTGCTCCTCCTCCTCCTCCTCTCCTCCTCCTCCTCCACCTCCTCCTCCTCCTCCTCCTCCTCCTCCTCCTCCCTCCTCCTCCTCCTCCTCCTCCTCCTCCTCCTCCTCCTCCTCCCTCCTCCTCCTCCTCCTCCTCCTCCTCTCTCCTCCTCCCTCCTCCTCCTCCTCCTCCTCCTCCTCTCCTCCTCCTCCTCCTCCTCCTCCTCCTCCTCCTCCTCCTCCTCCTCCTCCTCCTCCTCACCGGACTCGTTCGGATTCGAACATGAAGCTGCGGGCCCCACAGGCAAGGATCCCGCTTCAGTCAAGACGAGGCCCCCACCACGACGAAGCTCAATATTTCCAGGTCGTGGGCGAGTCAAGCGTGCAAAGGGAAGGAACTCTGGGCCACTGGAGCTTTGTGTGCCGGAACGTAAAGAACACTTACTACTACGAGTTGTGTCACTGGTGCCACGCAACGTGTGGCACGCAACGTGTGGCCCCAGCGGGCAACCCCGCTGGGGCGTACGGTGGAGCTCCTTATGGGGCCACGAAACGCTGCCCTGGGTGGGGGAACCGCATGCGGGCACCCCCACTGGGGCCTTTGGTGGAGCTCCCTATGGGGCCACGAAGCGCTGCCCTGGGTGGGGGAACCGCATGCAGGCACCACCACTCGGGCCTACGGTGGAGCTCCCTATGGGGCCACGAAGCGCTGCCCTGGGTGGGGGAACCGCATGCGGGCACCCCCACTGGGGCCTTCGGCGGAGCTCCCTATGGGGCTACGAAACGCTGCCCTGGGTAGGGAAACCGCATGCGGGCACCCTCACTGGGGCCTTCGGTGGAGCTCCCTTATGGGGCTACGAAACGCTGCCCTGGGTGGGGGAACCGCATGCGGACACCCCCACTGGGGCCTACGGTGGAGTTCCCTGTGAGGCCACGAAGCGCTGCCCTGGGTGGGGGAACCGCATGCGGACACCCCCACTGGGGCCTACGGTGGAGCTCCCTATGGAGCCACGAAGCGCTACCCTGGGTGGGGGAACCGCATGCGGACACCCCCACTGGGGCCTACGGTGGAGCTCCCTATGGGGCCACGAAAGGCAGCCCCAGGGGGAGGGAACCGCATGCGGACACCCCCACTGGGGCCTTCGGTGGAATTCCCTATGGGGCCACGAAACGCTGCCCTGGGTGGGGGAACCGCCTGCGGGCCCCCCCACTGGGGCCTACGGTGGAGCTCCCTATGGGGCCACGAAACGCTGCCCTGGGTAGGGAAACCGCATGCGGGCACCCTCACTGGGGCCTTCGGTGGAGCTCCCTATGGGGCTACGAAACGTTGCCCTGGGTGGGGGAACCGCATGCGGACACCCCCACTGGGGCCTTCGGTGGAGCTCCCTTATGGGGCTACGAAACGCTGCCCTGGGTGGGGGAACCGCATGCGGACACCCCCACTGGGGCCTACGGTGGAGCTCCCTATGGGGCCACGAAACGCTGCCCTGGGTGGGGAAACCGCATGCGGACACCCCCACTGGGGCGTGGGGGAACCGCATGCGGGCACCCCCACTGGGGCCTACGGTGGAGCTCCCTATGAGGCCACGAAGCGCTGCCCTGGGTGGGGGAACCGCATGCGGACACCCCAACAGGGGCCTACGGTGGAGCTCCCTATGGGGCCACGAAACGCTGCCCTGGGTGGGGGAACCGCATGCGGACACCCACTGGAGCCTACGATGGAGCTCCCTATGGGGCCACGAAACGCTGCCCTGGGGTGGGGAACCGCATGCGGACACCCCCACTGGGGCCTACGGTGGAGCTCCCTATGGAGCCACGAAGCGCTGCCCTGGGTGTGGGAACCGCATGCGGGCACCCCCACTGGGGCCTACGGTGGAGCTCCCTATGGGGCCACGAAACGCTGCCCTGGGTGGGGGAACCGCATGCGGACACCCTCACTGGGGCCTTCGGTGGAGCTCCCCATGGGGCCATGAAACGCTGCCCTGGGTGGGGGAACCGCATGCGGACACCCCCACTGGGGCCTACGGTGGAGCTCCCTATGGGGCCACGAAACGCTGCCCTGGGTGGGGGAACCGCATGCGGGCACCCCCACTGGAGCCTACTGCGGAGCTCCCTATGGGGCCACGAAACGCTGCCCTGGGTGGGGGAACCGCATGCGGACACCCCCACTGGGGCCTTCGGTGGAGCTCCTTATGGGGCTACGAAATGTGTGAGAGGTGTGCCGAGGGAAGAGGCAAGGAGGGGGAGGAGGGAGGAGGGAGGAGGGGGAGGAGGAAGGAAGGAGGAGGAAGGAAGAAGGAACGCGGGGCGCTGTCTCTTCAAAACGAGGACCCAACACCACAGGATGGTTGGGAAAAAACTCCTGAGTGTCGGGGGCACGGCGCCAAAGTAAACTGCAAGGGGGTACCACGCGAGAGCGCGGTTTCTGCATACATTGTGAGGACGTCCCGCGCGAGAGCGCGATTCTGAAACGAACGGTGAGGAAACACCAGGCGGGAACTGTTGTTGTTGTAGTTCGGAGGCCAACAACCCAATACGGGCCGCAAAACTTTCATTAGTTCCGCGCAAGAGCGCGATTTTGAAATATATTATGAGGAGGTATTAGGCAGGAGCCGCTGTTGCTGTAAATCAGTGGCCAGGAACAGAAGTCTTCACATATTAGCCAGCGTGGATTCCGAACAGGGTGTGTCTAGTTTCCTATGTGGTGCTGTCTATGGGGAACAAACTGTGGTGCACTATGTGGAGCAACATATGCAGTGCAAACTACGTGTTTCAACTTATGCTGTGCAATATGTGTGGTACCATATATGATGTGAAATAGATGTTGTGCAATATATCTATAAATATAAAGGGAACTTACGTTGTGCAATATATGTAATACCATAGATGGTGTAAAACAGATGTTGTGCAATGTATGTGGTGCAATATATGTAGCGCAATGACTACGATGCAATCGATAAGGAGCAACAAATGCGGTGCAATAGACATATGTGTATAGATGAATGTGTGGTGCAATCAATGTTGTTTAATCCATGTGGTCCAATCTATGCTGTGCAATCTATGTGGAGCAACGTTTGTGGCGGCGACGAGGCGGCGACGACGCGACGACAGGGCGGCGAGACCGCCACACTCGCCCAGACGACGGGCGACGACGGGCTGGCGACAGGGCGGCGACGGCGACAACATTGCCAGCAGACCGCCACACTGGCCCAGACCTCGGGCGGCGACGGGGCGGCGACGGGGCGGCGACGGGGCGGCGACGGCGACAACATAGACAGCATACCGCCACACTGGCCCAGACGACGAGCGGCGACGAGGCGGCGACGGGGCAGCGACGGCGGCAACATAGCCGCCAGACCGCCACACCGGCCCAGACGACGGCCGGCGACGAGGCGGCGACTGGGCGGCGACGGCGGCAACATATCCGCCAGACGCCAGACCGCCACACCAGATGATGTCCATAGAGAAGAATAAAGAAGGCCCAAGTGCAAGCACTATTTGGGGAATAGGGTGCGAGCCCCTGAAGGAGCACTTGAATTGAAAAAACTTTCTTTAGCATCACCACCACACCCACCCCACCACCACCACCACCACCACCACCACCACCACCATCATCATCATCATCATCATCATCATCATCATCATCATCATCATCATCATCATCATCATCATGATCATCATCATCATCATCATCATCATCATCATCATCATCATCATCATCATCATCATCACCACTACCATCATCATCATCATCATCATCATCATCATCATCCTACTCCTCCTCCTCCTCCTCCTCGTCATCATCATCATCCTCATCATCCTCATCATCCTCATCATCATCATCATCATCATCCTCATCCTCATCCTCCTCATCATCCTCCTCATCATCGTCATCATCAGCATCATCATCATCAGTCTTATCATCAACCTCATCCTCATCCTCATCATCATCATCCTCATCCTAATCCTATTCATCATCCTCATCCTCATCATCATCATCATCATCATCATCATCATCAGCACCATAATCAGCATCAGCATCCTCATCATCATCAGCATCCTCATCATCATCAGCAGCATCATCATCAGCATCATCAGCATCATCATCAGCATCATCAACAGCAGCATCATCATCAGCATCATCATCATCAGCATCATCATCAGATTCATCATCAGCATCATCATCCTCATACTCATCCTCATACTCATCATCATCCTCATCATCATCCTCGCCCTCAACATATCGTCGTCATCATGACCATCATCACCAACATCATCATCGTCATCCTAATCATCAGCATCATCAGCATCATCACCATTATCATCATCATCAGCAGCAGCATCAGCATCAGCAGCAGCATGCATCATCCTTCATGGGTATCACCAGATATGTCACAGTGGATGAGAAGACGGACGATGAAAATGAGGGAAGAGGGTGAAATGCCTGCAAAACGAAATAGCACCAGGGGATTAGATGAGATGGCAAGAGCCTGCTGCACCCTGTGAAACCATACCCTCTCGATGGTATCTACGCCAAGACACAGCAGCAAACCCTCATCCTTCACCAAAGTCCACCCCACACATTACCCACACACGCACACACAACCACGAGCATCACTTAAATGTGGCCAAGGGCTCCCCAGAAGAGTAGAAAACTAAATGAGAACGTGTTCTTTCCCCCTTGCAATCCTTCCCTGGCCCGCCTATGGGTGCTGGCCCAACTAACGCACACACAGTGCAAAGTGGAAGCTCATGAGCTCAGTCAGGGTATGCCTTAGTGAATTGTCACTCAGGGCCCAGGTACACCCCACATACTTACGCCCACATTGCACACCATCCATCACCGAGACGATACTACGTTAGGCATCCTAGAACCTGGACTGAGCATCCGAGTATGCACGCGCCTCACGCGCGAACTGTGGAGCTCTGCAACCCCATCGCCCCACGTATACACTTGCGCCGCAGAGCGTCCGTCGTACCACGTGGTTGGCCCCTGCTGGTGAATCAATCGTGAATGCGATGGTTCGCGAAACATGGCAGACTGCGGGCAACATGCAGAGCAGCAAAGGAAGATTCCAAACATGTTGTCTGAGCGTTCCTCTTCTAGCTTCTTCTTTCTCTCCCTCCACCGGCGGGCATTGCTCTAAATATGAAGACTTGGTGGCGGCGGCTACTCTCAACAACAACAACAACAACAACAACAACAACAACAACAACAACAACAACAACAACAAAAAACGCTGGCCCGATGGGCCCCAGGGATATCAAATCCCTCACACAATAATTCGGAGGAAGACATGTACTTATTTGTATATGATCCGCGCGCGCGAGGGCGGACCCAGGGGGGTCTGCGGACCTCGCAAGTGCCAAATTCGGGGCGGAGGCCCCCGAAAAGCCGGTGCAAACCCCCCAGGAGCTGTGAATGCCATGACAAGGGACACTCTAACAATCCTACCATTGAGTTTAAAGTGTGCTTCAGATGTGTAAAACGTGTCCTAAAAATGTGTCAGGCACATTGTTCTAAACATCCAAGACATGTCTGAAACATCTTTCAGACCTCTGGAAACTCTTTGGCAGCACGCTTCCTCTCCACTGATCGCCTTCCACAGCCCGAGAACCCTCTCAGGCGCGCGGGGCGAAGCGCCCGGCCCCATGGATGGCCCCAAGCTGGCCGTGGCTCCCCCCCCCACGGCCGTCGGCCTCCCCCCCCGCGAGCCACGGGGGCCCTCCTGCCGCTCCGCCTCCGGCCCGCTCGCGACCTCGGCCGCGGCCCAGTCACGCCACGCCGCCGGCCGACGGCGCCCGCCCCCCCCGTCGTTCGGCCAGCCCCCCCCCCCCAAGAGAGCCCCTAAAGCGCGCGGGGCGAGGCGCCCGGCCCCCAGGATGGCCCCAAGATGGCCACGGCTCCCCCCCCCCACGGCCGTCGGCCCCCCCACCCCTGGCGAGCCACGGGGGCCCTCCTGCCGCTCCGCCTCCGGCCCGCTCGCGACCTCGGCCGCGGCCCAGTCTTACGTCGGGCGTGTCCCCCTACCAGGGGGGATTTTCGACGAAAAATGAAGAATACTCAAACAATACTTCAAAATTGTAAAAAATACCCTGGAATCGTCCCCAGTCTATTGTTTGACTACTTCTGAATGTTCCCCCTGTGGAGGGACAGGCCCGACTTCACACTACGCCGTCGTGGGCCGACGGCGCCCGTCCCCCCCCCGTCCTACGGCTCAGTGCGTCGGCTTGCAGGCTCGCGCCTGCTGCTGCCGACTGCCCGCCGCCGAGGAGGAGCACTGGGCTCTCGAGCCCTGCGTGCTTCCCACCCTCGCGGCCGCGGCGCCCCCCCCCCCCAGCGCGTGGCGCTCGTGGATTCGGGAGCGCGGTCCTAGCATTGTGGATGCCACGACAAAGGACACCCTAACAGTCCTGTCATCGATTAAACATGTGTTAGAAAATGTCGGAAAATATCCTGAAAATGTTTGAAACCTGTTTTTTACATGTTTAAACAGTTTTAAACACATGTTCTAAACATCTGGAAATCATTTGGCAGCATGCTTCCTCTCCACTGATCGTCCTCCACAATACTAGCCTGGTTGGAGGCGTAAAGACACGCCAACCCCTACCTCTACACACCGACGCCCATCTCAGGGAGTTCCTGGACTCCGTTCCCGAATGGGACCACAGTGGGCGACGCTCCGCCTTCCCGACGCGGCAACCATCCAGGGACTTGTCGCGCCCGGTCCTCGCCCAGCCCGAGGTTCCCCTGCAGGCCTCTTTTTTCGCTGGGTCGCTCTCCCCTGCCGTCCAGCCCGAGATTATCTCCCCCTTCACTGGGCGCCCCCGTCAACTCGCGCCCGTGCACCTCGTGGCTGCTTCTCGCGGAGCCTGCCGCCCATGGCTCCGTCCGTCTGGACGTCCCGCCGCCGTCACCCTCGACTGGCCCCTCTCTGCCTGTCCGCCCCCGCCGTGTTATCCCCCTGGCCGCCCGCGCCCTGGGCGGCCGCCTTCTGCACGGTTGCCGCCCGCACCCGCGGGGACCCCTCGTCCCGCGCACCGACAGGTCGGCCGCTCCTGCCTTGCGGCCGCTTGCTGCACCGCTCTGGCGGCTCGCCTTCTGGCTCTCAACTGCGGTCGCTGTCTCCCCCCCTTCCTGCCCACGGGGCCCCCGCACCGCCTGCTGCCTTGTCCTGCCGCCCCGCCCCCCCCCTCGCACCCCTTTCACCCGCTGTTCCCCTCGCGACGGCCCCTTCGCGAGAAATCTGTCCATCACCTAGGGGTGGATCCAACCTGATCGGACAAGAACGGGAAGCGGCGCTGTAGTCTAATGGGCGTTTTGGGCGAAGAAGAACAGGAAGGCGAGGATAACGAGGAGTCGATGACGAGGACGACGTGGCGAACGTGAGGATAGCAAAGAGGAGCATGAGAAAAAACGAGGAGGAAGAGAAGCACAAGGACGAGGACGAAAAGAACGAGGGCGAGCACGAGGAGGAATGCGGAGGGCGATGATGACGACGACGACGACGACGACGACGACGACGACGACAAAGGACAGTATGAGATAATTGGGGAAAGATGTTGCTCCTGGCACCGCGCGGGGTTCTCTTGGGGCCTGTTGGGGGCTTCTTGGGGGCCCTCTGGGTCCTCTTATGGGCTTCTGGGGTCTTCTTGGGCTGTCTGGGCGCGTCGTGGGGTTCTCTGGGAGCTTTCTTAGGCCGTCTCGGCGCTGGGGGCCTCCTGGGGCGCTCCCGGGAGTCTCTTGGGGCTTTCTTGGCCCTTCTCGGGCCGTCTTGGGGTTCTTGTGAGCTGTCTGGGTGGCTCCTGGAGCGCTCTTGGGGGTCTCTTGGGGTCTTCTTGGGGCGCTCTTGGGCGCTCCTGGGGCTCTCCGGGGCGTCTTTTGGGCCTCCCTTGGGCCTTTGGAAAGCCCTCCAAGAGCGATTCGAACACGACGTCGATGCGGAGTCCCCTTTTGGGCCGATGTTTGGAGGATGTCTCGAGCGAAACGGCCATTTTTCAAAAACCTGTGACCCTCTTGGACTGGCCAGGCGTCTCTCGAGGGTCTGTGGGGGTCTCTTGGGTTGTCTTGGCGTTATCTTGGACTGTCGTGGGGCTCTGGGGGCCTGAGTGGGGCCCGTGGAGAGCATTTTGGGAGCCTCTTGGAGGCTTCTGTGACCCTCTTGGACTGTCCAGGCGTCTCTCGAGGGTCTGTGGGGGCTCTCTTGGGCTGTCTTGGCGCTATATTGGACCGTCTTGGGGCCCTCTTGGCCAGTCCTGGGGCCTCTTCTCGCGCTCGGGGGGGCCTCTGGGCGCCTCTTGGGGGCCTCTGGGCGCCTCTTCGGGGCCGTTCTGGGGGTCTCTTGGGCCGTTTTGGGGGTCCCCTGTTTTGGGGCTCTTTCGGGCTGTTTTGAAGCTCTCCGGGAGCTATCTTGGACCGTCTTGGGGCTCTCTTGGCCAGTCCTGGGGCCTCTTCTCGCGCTCGGGGGGGCCTCTGGGCGCCTCTTGGGGGCCTCTGGGCGCCTCTTCAGGGCCTCTTGGGGGTCTCTTGGGCCGTTTTGGGGGTCCCCTGGGGAGCCTTTTGGGGCTCTTTCGGGCCGTTTTGAAGCTCTCCGGGAGCGACTCCAAGACAATGCCAGTTCGGAGTCCCCTCCGAACCCGATTTGTTGAAGAGGTCTCGAGCGAAACGGCAATTGTTGGGGCCGTTCGGAACGTTTTAGGAGCCTCTTGGAGGCTAATGTGACCCTCTTGGACTGTCCGGGAGTGTCTCGAGGTGTGTGGGGGCTCTCGTGGGCTGTCTTGGCGTTCTCTTGGACTGTTTTGGGGCTCTCTTGGCCAGTCCCGGGGCCTCTTCGCGCGCTCTGGGGGGCATCTGGGCGCCTCTGGGGGGCCTCTTGGGGGTCTCTTGGGCCGCGTCGGGGGCCCCCTGGGCCTTTGAGGGCTCTTTGGGGCCGTTTTGAAGCCCTCCAGGAGCGACTCCAAGATAATGCCGGTTCGGAGTCCCCTCCAGAGCCGATTTATCGAGGATGTCTCGAGCGAAACGGCCATTTTTCCGGAACCTGACCGGACAAGAACGGGAAGCGCCGTTTTTTATCCACCACGTGCGTCAGAGACCGTATTGGCGAGAACGTCAGAGAAACCCATAAACGCAACAGAACAGACTAAATGATGGCCTGCCGCGTTCCGACGGCCCAAGACGGCCCAAGAGGCCCCCAAGATCGCTTTAAGATCGCCCAAGAGGCCTTCAAGATGGCCCCGAAACGGCCCAAGAAGTCCCCAAGACGGTCCCAAGAGGGCCCTAACACGGCGCAAGAGGCCTCCAAGACGCCCAAGATGTCTTCCAAGACGGCCAAGATGGCCTCCAAGACGGCTAAGATGGCTCCAAGAGGGCCCCAAGACGGCCCAAGAGGCCTCGAAGACGGTCTGCCGTGCTCCTGTGGTCTGCCGTGCTCCTTTGGGGTCTGCCGTGCTCCTGTGGAGTTTGCCGTGCGAACGTGTGGTCTGCCGTGCTCCTGTGTGGTCTGGCGTGCTCCTGTATGGTCTGCCGTGCTCTTGTGTGGTTTGCCGTGCTCCTGTGTGGTCTGCCGTGCTCCCGTGGGGTCTGCCGTGTCCTGTGTGGTCTGCCGTGCTCCTGTGTGGTCTGCCGTGCTCCTGTGTGGTCTGCCGTGCTCCTTCTTGGTCTGCCGTGCTCATGTGCGGTCTGCCGTGCTCCTGTGCGGTCTGCCGTGCGAACGTGTGGACTGCCGTGCTCATTTGGGGTCTGCCTTGCTCCTTTGTGGTTTGCCGCGCTCCTGTGTGGTCTGCCGTGCTCCTGTGTGGTCAGCAGACCCAGGGCTGAGGGAAGGCTGGAGCAGTGCTCTGGTGGTCCATCACCCGCCCAGCTCCGTCCCCTCCCACTCTGGACCGATCTTGCGGGAAGCTGGCTTGTGGCAGCGCATCGCGCGTCCATAGCGTTCGTGTGCTTGCTTTTACCTCCTTTAATGTCTGCTCCACCTCTCCTTGAGACGCAGAAGCCTCCGAGCGCCGGGAGCAGAAATGATGCACTTTCGAAAAATCTGTTTGGATGAGTTTTGTTAGCGCGGCCTCGGAATTCAATTTTTCCGGCGACGGCCAGAGCCGACGCCAGCGCTGGATCCGGCTCGGCCGCCAGCCCAGGTGCCGGCCCGGGCGTTCGGTTCGAGCGCCGGCCTGGGTGCCGGAATCGGCCCGGAAGGGGTTCCAGGGCGCCGGGAGCAGAAAATCAATATTTTCGAAAGAAAAATATGTCTTGGAGTGGCCTTTTTTCCGCACCGCCTCGGAATTCAATTTTCCGGCGCCGGCCGGCGCCGGAACCGGCCCGGGCGCTGGCCCGGGTGCTGGCCCAGGCGTTCGGCTCGAGCGCCGGCCCGGGTGCCGGAAGCGGCCCGGAAGGGGTTCCCGGGCGCCGGGAGCAGAAAATCAATATTTTCGAAAGAAAAATATGTCTTGGAGTGGCCTTTTTTCGGCACCGCCTCGGAATTCAATTTTCCGGCGCCGGCCGGCGCCGGAACCGGCCCGGGCGCTGGCCCGGGTGCTGGCCCGGGCGTTTGGCTCGAGCGCCGGCCCGGGTGCCAGAAGCGGCCCGGAAGGGGTTCCCGGGCGCCGGGAGCAGAAAATCAATATTTTCGAAAGAAAAATATGTCTTGGAGTGGCCTTTTTTCGGCACCGCCTCGGAATTCAATTTTCCGGCGCCGGCCGGCGCCGGAACCGGCCCAGGCTGCCGTGCTCCTGTGTGGTCAGCCGTGCTCCTGAGGCGTCTACGGTGCTCTTTTGGGGTCTGCCGTACTCATTTGGGGTCTGCCGTGCTCCTGTGGTCGGCCGTGCTCATTTGGGGTCTGCCGCGCGCCTGTGAGATCTGCCGTGCTCCTGTTGGGGAAACGCCAGCGGCGTTCGGGGTACAACAAAAAGGCGCGTTTATGTTGTACCCGCGCGCGGTCTGCCGTGCTCCTGTGGGTTCCGCCGTGCTCCTGTGGCGTCTGCCGTGCTCCTGTGGCGTCTGCCGGGCTCCTGTGTGGTCTGCCGTGCTCCTTTGTGGTCTGCCGTGCTCCTGTGGAGTCTGCCGTGCTCCTGTGTGGTCTGCCGTGCTCTTGTGGTCTGCCGTGCTCATTTGGGATTTGCCGTGCTCATGTGGGGTCTGCCGTACTCCTGTGTGGTCTGCCGTGCTCCGGTGGTCTGCCGTGCTCCTTTGGGGTCTGCCTTGCTACTGTGGGGTCTGCCGTGCTCCTGTGTGGTCTGCCGTGCTCCTGTGGTTTGCCTTGCTCCTGTGTGGTCTGCCGTGCTCCTTTTGGGTCTGCTCTGCCGTGCTCCTGTGGGGTCTGCCGTGCTCCTGTGGGGTCTGCCGTGCTCTTGTGGGGTCTGCCGTGCTCTTGTGTGGTCTGCCGTGCTCCTTTGTGGTCTGCCGTGCTCCTGTGTGGTCTGCCGTGCTCCTGTGTGGCCTGCCGTGCTCTTGTGTGGTCTGCCGTGCTCCTGTTGGTCTGCCGTGCTCTTCTGTGGTCTGCCGTGCTCCTATGGGGTCTGCCGTTGTTCGGCCGTCTTGAGGGCACTCTTAGGGCATAGTCTGCCGTGCTCCTCGTCTTGGTCTGCCGTGCTCCTCGTCTTGGTCATCCTTTCCGTCGTCTTGAGGGCGCTCTTGGTGCCTGGTCTGCCGTGCTCCTCGTCTTGGTCTGCCGTGCTCCTCTCGGTTCCTAAGCCTGGTCTGCCGTGCTCCTCGTCATGGTCTGCCGTGCTCCTCTCGGTTCCTACGCGCGGTCTGCCGTGCTCCTGTGGGGAGCACGGCAGACCACAGGAGCAAGGCAGACCACACAGGAGCACGGCAGACCACACCTCGATTTTTTGAGGATGTCTCGAGCGGTTTGGCCGTGGTCTGCCGTGCTCCACACGGGAGCACGGCAGACCACCTGCTCATTTTCTGAGGACGTCCCGAGCGAAAACGTCATTTTTAACATAAGAGGTTCTAAAACACCTCTGTCGGCATCTCATTTTTTCGAGGATGTCTCGAGCGAAACGCTCATTTTTCATGCATAACAAAAATTTTTGATATTTTTCAACATCCCGATTTTTTGAGGATGTCTCGAGCGAAACCGTCATTTTTGACATAAGACGTCTTAAACGATAGCCTCCAACACCTCGATTTTTCGAGGATGTCTCGAGCGAAATGGCCATTTTGGGGAATCCGCCAACGAACGGCGCCGTGCAATCCCGCAACCCATAGATATAAAGATATATATATATATATATATATATATATTTACTCAAGGATTCAGCCAGAACGTCCCGCTTGCTTCTCGTACCTCGAAGACGCTTCCCGTCATCCGCCAGCGAGGTGCGGGATGCAATCGGCACCCCTTAGTTAGAACCTGACCGGACAAGAACGGGAAGCGCCGTTTTTTATCCACCACGTGCGTCAGAGACCGTATTGGCGAGAACGTCAGAGAAACCCATAAACGCAACAGAACAAACTAAATGATGGCCTGCCGCGCCCGACGGCCCAAGACGGCCCAAGAGGCCCCCAAGATCGCTTTAAGATCGCCCAAGAGGCCTTCAAGATGGCCCCGAAACGGCCCAAGAAGTCCCCAAGACGGTCCCAAGAGGGCCCTAACACGGCGCAAGAGGCCTCCAAGACGCCCAAGATGTCTTCCAAGACGGCCAAGATGGCCTCCAAGACGGCTAAGATGGCTCCAAGAGGGCCCCAAGACGGCCCAAGAGGCCTCGAAGACGGTCTGCCGTGCTCCTGTGGTCTGCCGTGCTCCTTTGGGGTCTGCCGTGCTCCTGTGGAGTTTGCCGTGCGAACGTGTGGTCTGCCGTGCTCCTGTGTGGTCTGGCGTGCTCCTGTATGGTCTGCCGTGCTCTTGTGTGGTTTGCCGTGCTCCTGTGTGGTCTGCCGTGCTCCCGTGGGGTCTGCCGTGTCCTGTGTGGTCTGCCGTGCTCCTGTGTGGTCTGCCGTGCTCCTGTGTGGTCTGCCGTGTTCCTTCTTGGTCTGCCGTGCTCATGTGCGGTCTGCCGTGCTCCTGTGCGGTCTGCCGTGCGAACGTGTGGACTGCCGTGCTCATTTGGGGTCTGCCTTGCTCCTTTGTGGTTTGCCGCGCTCCTGTGTGGTCTGCCGTGCTCCTGTGTGGTCAGCAGACCCAGGGCTGAGGGAAGGCTGGAGCAGTGCTCTGGTGGTCCTTCACCCGCCCAGCTCCGTCCCCTCCCACTCTGGACCGATCTTGCGGGAAGCTGGCTTGTGGCAGCGCATCGCGCGTCCATAGCGTTCGTGTGCTTGCTTTTACCTCCTTTAATGTCTGCTCCACCTCTCCTTGAGACGCAGAAGCCTCCGAGCGCCGGGAGCAGAAATGATGCACTTTCGAAAAATCTGTTTGGATGAGTTTTGTTAGCGCGGCCTCGGAATTCAATTTTTCCGGCGACGGCCAGAGCCGACGCCAGCGCTGGATCCGGCTCGGCCGCCAGCCCAGGTGCCGGCCCGGGCGTTCGGTTCGAGCGCCGGCCTGGGTGCCGGAATCGGCCCGGAAGGGGTTCCAGGGCGCCGGGAGCAGAAAATCAATATTTTCGAAAGAAAAATATGTCTTGGAGTGGCCTTTTTTCCGCACCGCCTCGGAATTCAATTTTCCGGCGCCGGCCGGCGCCGGAACCGGCCCGGGCGCTGGCCCGGGTGCTGGCCCAGGCGTTCGGCTCGAGCGCCGGCCCGGGTGCCGGAAGCGGCCCGGAAGGGGTTCCCGGGCGCCGGGAGCAGAAAATCAATATTTTCGAAAGAAAAATATGTCTTGGAGTGGCCTTTTTTCGGCACCGCCTCGGAATTCAATTTTCCGGCGCCGGCCGGCGCCGGAACCGGCCCGGGCGCTGGCCCGGGTGCTGGCCCGGGCGTTTGGCTCGAGCGCCGGCCCGGGTGCCAGAAGCGGCCCGGAAGGGGTTCCCGGGCGCCGGGAGCAGAAAATCAATATTTTCGAAAGAAAAATATGTCTTGGAGTGGCCTTTTTTCGGCACCGCCTCGGAATTCAATTTTCCGGCGCCGGCCGGCGCCGGAACCGGCCCGGGCGCTGGCCCGGGTGCCGGCCCGGGCGTTTGGCTCGAGCGCCGGCCCGGGTGCCGGAATCGGCCCGGAAGGGGTTCCAGGGCGCCGGGAGGAGAAAATCAATATTTTCGAAAGAAAAATATGTCTTGGAGTGGCCTTTTTTCGGCACCGCCTCGGAATTCAATTTTCCGGCGCCGGCCGTGCTCCTGCGCGTGTCTGCCGTGCGGCGTCTGCCGTGCTCCTGTGTTCCCGTGCTCCTGTGGTCTGCCGTGCTCATTTGGGGTTTCCCGCGAGCTTGTGGGGTCTGCCGTGCTCCTGTGGGGGAAACGCCAGCGGCGTTCGGGGTACAACAAAAGGCGCGTTTATGTTGTACCTGCGCGCGGTCTGCCGTGCTCCTGTGGGGATTGCCGTGCTCCTGTGTGGTCTGCCGTGCTCCTGTGTGGTTTGCCGTGCTCCTGTGGTCTGCCGTGCTCCTTTGTGGTTTGCCGTGCTCCTGTGGGGTCTGCCGTGCTCCTGTGGGGTCTGCCGTGCTCCTGTGAGGTCTGCGGTGCTCTTGTGTGGTCTGCAGTGCTTCTGTGGTCTGCCGTGCTTCATTTGGGATCTGCCGTGCTCGTGTGGTGTCTGCCGTGCTCCTGCGGGATCTGCTGTGCTCCTTGTGTCGTCTCTTTGGTCTGCCGTGCTCCTTTGTGGTCTGCCGTGCTCTTGTGGGGTCTGCCGTGCTCCTGTGTGGTCTGCCGTGCTCCTTTTTTTCCGCCTGCCGTGCTCCTGCTCATTTTCTGAGGACGTCCCGAGCGAAAACGTCATTTTTAACATAAGAGGTTGTAAAACACCTCTGTCGGCATCTCATTTTTTCGAGGATGTCTCGAGCGAAACGCTCATTTTTCATGCATAACAAAAATTTTTGATATTTTTCAACATCCAGATTTTTTGAGGATGTCTCGAGCGAAACCGTCATTTTTAACATAAGACGTCTTAAACGATAGCCTCCAACACCTCGATTTTTCGAGGATGTCTCGAGCGAAATGGCCATTTTGGGGAATCCGCCAACGAAAACCCCGTGCGGCGCGGCAACCCATAGATATAAAGATATATATATATATATATATATATATATAGATATATATATATATATATATATATATATATATTTACTCAAGGATTCAGCCAAAACGTCCCGCTTGCTTCTCGTACCTCGAAGACGCTTCCCGTCAAAAACTAAGCCCCTGAACCAACGGTGCACGCCGGAGGCGCTCTTTGAACACGCAACCCCAACCTATGAGGTCTCGCGAGCCTCCACAAGGCCTGCCGAAAGGGAAGCCTGCGCGCATGTGCGTGCATGGACGCAACATACGAAGCACCCACCCACTGGTGGGCAGCTTCGCACGTCAGTCTGCGGCCCTCTGACCGCAGGACTGGTGGCAAGCTAAAAAACGGCACTGAACGGTGCCCCTTATCACAGCGCGCCCAGGGCATTGCCACGGCTGTGCCACGACAGGCCTCCAGACGCGCAACGGCGAGCCGGGAGGGCCTGCCGCTTTCAGAACACCACGGGGCCAAGAACGAAATAGCGACTTCTGAACCCATCATACAGCATGCCGAGGAAAACGGGACGAGCCACGAACCTCTGATACTGCCCATTGCGCACGTGAGAAAAGCAGACAAGTGTACATTGGATCAAAGTGACACCGCTACAAAATCCAGCGACGAACCACCAGCAATGCATCATACATTGAGAACAAAAGAAGCGTACATATCTGGACCCGTGGCACTGATACAAAGAAGAGCGTGTGACGACAACCGAACGTGGGTGGTGGCACGCCCAGGACGGAGGGAGTAAGGCTTTAACCATGCGGCACCTCCAATCCCAACCTCCGACCTGGGACGGAGCATGTCGAAGAAGGATAGGAACCCAGCCACACCAGCAATGTGTACGAAGGCGGAAGACTGCACCATTGTAAGATCGCGCGTTCAAGAAACTTATGAACCAGATCGCTCGATAACGGTGATCCTCCAGCACCGCTGAGCGCCGCCATTCTGCATAGCTTCGCCACTGCGTCCTGGCCCTCGTGGAGGTCACCCTTATACCACACTCGCCCTCTGGCGAGAATGGTGCGGCAGGCTCGGTGGTAACTCCTCGTGCTGTGCACTTGCTCGTCTTTGTCAATCATGGTCAACAATTTCGAGAGACTCCTGGACGGTCGTGCCGCCGTCCAGCGCTCGGCCCACCAGCGCGTAGTATACAGCTCAGCGACGGCATGCGAAAGAAGGCAAAGGACGAAACATCGGTGCCATGCCATCGCACTTGCATGCTGTGCGAGGGATTGCGACCCCGCTGGCGACTCTGTGTCGCCCGATATCGCTCGAGCCTGGGCCTTCCGGAGGCGTTTCCCGTCATCCGCCACCGTGCCCCCTGGCACGTGGACGCGTGGAAAAATGCCACCAAAAACTGTGTGGTAATGTTCTTCACATTCTAGAAAAGGAAAATTTTCCCCTCTCGACGCGGACCGCTGCATGCATTGCCCTTCCTTTCCGAAACCACTTCCTTCGTGGCCGCTCGAGGATGGTATACTTCCAGCATGGCAGCTAATGCCTGAACCCCCTTTTCCACGCGTGCCCGCTCGAGGATGGTGCACCCCCCGCACGGCAGCTAATGCCTGAACCCCCTTTTTTTCCACGCGTGCCCGCACCAGATTGGTGCACTTTACGCACGGCAGCTGACGTCTGAACTCTCATTTTATGCGCACCCGCTCGAGGATGTACACTTCCCGCATGGCTGCTAACTCCTAAACCCCTCGTCCCACGCGCACCAGCTCGAGGATCGTGCACTTCTCGCATTCTGGGGCGTTGCTCCTGAGCGTTCCAGGGCCTCCCAAGCCACGATATCTCGTCAAAAACGAGATCTGCGTGCCGAGTTTCCAAGACGGCCGCGCAGGCAACCAACGACACCCAAATGACCCAAGATGCCTCAAAGACGGCCCAAAATGGCCCCAAGGCGACCGAACATTAATTCAAGACGACCCAAGATGCCCAAAAAAACAAAATGGTAACAAAAGGACCTCCAACAGGGTCCGAAGAAGCCAACATCATTGTGTTCCAATGGGTATTGCAAGCAGTTTCGCATAGTTAAGCGGTCGTGGTCGTCGTCGGCGCCGTCACCATCACCATCGTCATTGTCATCGCCATTGTCGTCGTCGCCATTATCAGCAGCAGCATCGTCAGCAGCATTATCATCATCATCACCCGCATCATCAAACCATTACCACCGCAATCACCATCACCATCATCAGCACCACCATCAGCTGCATAATCGTCATCATTAGCATCATATGCACCGGCATCATCATCACCACCCTCTCCCCGATCATCACCCTCTTCACCATCACCATCGCCACCATTAGCACCATCAGCATGATGATCCGGCTAAGTATCCTCTTCGTCACCATCATTTCCATCAGTATCATGATTATCATCTTCATCATCATCATCATAGTTATCACCACCCTCAGCGCCAGCATCAGCATGAGCACCATCAGCATCACCACCACGACCACCATCATCATCACCATCAGCATCACCCGCATCATCATCATCATCATCATCATCATCATCATCATCATCATCATCATCAACATCATCATCATCATCATCATCATCATCATCATCATCATCATCATCATCATGACCATCATCAGCATCAGCATCATGACCATCATCAGCATCATTATCAGATCGTCCCCTCCAGGCCTGTAGTGCCTGGGACAAGCCGTTCCTGTCTCAGTCGCAGGTGTTGCGGCACGCGGCGGGGTGCAGCAACACTCGCCACAATGTACTGCGAGGTCCCTGCTGGTGCTGCACACCAGCGTGGTCGGTTTCCCGCCCGTGTCCACGCAGACGGTGGTTGTCTGTTGACACCCACGCGACCACAAACCATCATCGTCCTCGACCTGAGGTGGCTTTTTGGCAAAAAGCGGTGCCGCGTTTCACGCCCACGCTCACGTCCACCTACATCTTCCCTTCGGGCTCCAGGTGTCCTTCGCACGGTGGCGGCATCGGCGCCAGGCACTCTATGGCTCGGCCCATCCATCTGGTGCCACTACGTCCTTTTCCCCTTCGGCTTCTATGTGGTGTTCAGCTTCGGCCAGACTGCTGGCGGTTCTTACTTGCGGCACTGGGCGGTCCACTTCAGGCGGCGGCCCCCTCGAAAGCGGCTCCCACGGCGGCGGCTCCCACGGTGGCGGTTCCCACGTCTGCGTCTCCGACGCCGGCGCCCCTCATGGCGGTTCTCCCCACGGCGGTTCCCAAAGAGTTCCCACGGAGGCGGCCACCAAGGAAGCGGTTCCGACGGCTGCGGTTCCCACGGAAGCGGTTCCTACAGCGGCGGTTCCCTCGGAAGCGGTTCCCACGGCGGGGCTTTTTAGGGCGACTCCCACGGCGGCGGTTCCCACAGAAGCGGTTCCCCACGGCGGCGGTTCCCACAGCAATTCCCGCGGAGGTGGCTTCCATTATGGCGGTTTTCACGGCTCCCGCGGCGGCGGCTCCCACCACGGCGACTCCTCGACGCTGGTCCCCTTAGCCACCACCGCGGCTACCGCGGCGGCAGTTCCCACGGCTGCGGTTCCCACGACGGCGGCTTCCACTCGGACGCGACACCCCCCCCAGCGGCAGTTCCCACGGCGGCGGTTCCCATGCATGCGGGGACCACGGCGGTGGCTCCCAAGGCGGCGGCTCCTACGGCGGAGCCTGCCACGGCGGCGGCCCCCGCGGCGGCTTCCAAGGCGGCGGCTCCCACGGAGGCGGCTACCAAAAAGGCGGTTCCCGCGGCGGCGGCTCCCACGGAGGCGGTTCCCACGGAGGCTGCTCCCACGGCTGCAGTTCCCACGACGGCGGCTTCCACTCGGACGCGACACCCCCCCCAGCGGCAGTTCCCACGGCGGCGGTTCCCACGCATGCGGGGACCACGGCGGTGGCTCCCAAGGCGGCGGCTCCTACTGCGATCCTGCCACGGGCGGCGGTTTCCAAGCGGGCGGCTTCCAAGGCGGTCGGTTCCCACGAGGCGGGCTACCAAAAAGGCGGCTCCCGCGGCGGCGGCTCCCACGGAGGCGGTTCCCACGGAGGCTGCTCCCACGGCGGCGGTTCCCACGACGGCGGTTTCCACTCGGACGCGACACCCCCCCCAGCGGCAGTTCCCACGGCGGCGGTTCCCACGCATGCGGGGACTACGGCGGTGGCTCCCAAGGCGGCGGCTCCTACGGCGGAGCCTGCCACGGCGGTGGCTTCCAAGGCGGCGGTTCCCACGGAGGCGGCTACCAAAAAGGCGGCTCCCGCGGCGGCGGCTCCCACGGAGGCGGTTCCCACGGAGGCTGCTCCCACGGCTGCGGTTCCCACGACGGCGGCTTCCACTCGGACGCGACACCCCCCCCAGCGGCAGTTCCCACGGCGGCGGTTCCCACGCATGCGGGGACTACGGCGGTGGCTCCCAAGGCGGCGGCTCCTACGGCGGAGCCTGCCACGGCGGCGGCTTCCAAGGCGGCGGCTCCCACGGAGGCGGCTACCAAAAAGGCGGCTCCCGCGGCGGCGGCTCCCACGGAGGCGGTTCCCACGGAGGCTGCTCCCACGGCGGCGGTTCCCACGACGGCGGCTTCCACTCGGACGCGACACCCCCCCCAGCGGCAGTTCCCACGGCGGCGGTTCCCACGCATGCGGGGACCACGGCGGTGGCTCTCAAGGCGGCGGCTCCTACGGCGCAGCCTGCCACGGCGGCGGTTTCCAAGGCGGCGGCTCCCACGGAAGCGGTTACCAAAAAGGCGGTTCCCGCGGCGGCGGTTCCCACGGAGGCGGTTCCCACGGAGGCTGCTCCCACGGCTGCGGTTCCCACGACGGCGGCTTCCACTCGGACGCGACCCCCCCCCCCAGCGGCAGTTCCCACGGCGGCGGTTCCCACGCATGCGGGGACCACGGCGGTGGCTCTCAAGGCGGCGGCTCCTACGGCGGAGCCTGCCACGGCGGCGGCTTCCAAG